>JAHBCN010005995.1:0-51742 GCA_019359885.1 Listronotus oregonensis | reverse complement strand
GATAAATATATTTTTTTTTTCCCAAAAATCTAATATTTTAAGCTTGGTATAGCCGGACAGACAAAAGTGCGCACAGATAGCCCGTATGACTACAGTGTTTTCAAAAAGTACTTTTTTTATTGGTACCCTATTTAGCTTAATTAAAGTGGGTTGAGCGTGTTTATACCCACTGCCCCTTAATAGGACCGGTAAAGGGTATCAGATGCGCGGTTCAAAAGTAGTTTTTTTATGGGCGAAAAATGTGCCCGGGTGCGGTCCTAGTCATCTCTTAGGGTCCTAAATCATCCCAGAACGGACTAGCAGATCGATTTTATTTACAAATTCGTCGCCGGCCAGTTCCGTACTTCGTCAATTGATGATTTAACAAAATATATAATTTACACGGGTTTAAAAAAAAACATGGTTACGGGTTTTTTGAACCAGTGAAACACATTGGTTTGTTTAATGTTTTTGGAAATTTAAAAAATAAACATATTATCCATTGTCAACCCCCTTTAAAATTTCCCTTTAGTTCTTCGGGTTTACAGCTAGGAAAGTCACGAACTGTTGTACTGTTTCAAAAATTGAGGTTGTATTTAATAATAAAAAAAAATGGCAAATACGACTGAACAGATTTTGTGGCTTATCTAAGAATTAACTTTTGTTTCATAAATGTAACAAATCATAAAAAAAAAAAAATCACTATAATTATTTATTTGGGTTTAAAAAATCGGAAAAAAAACCTATTGCATTAATCTGAAAAGTCAGTAAGTATGATTACAACATAAAACATATTCCCTCAGAGCATAAAACCTTTTTTAGAGGCACTCTTGCCGCCGGGAAACGATTTTTGTGAAGAAAAAAAGAATATGATTTTTTTTTTTTTTTTTTTCCGCAAGGCTCCCTCTAGTAAATAAATGCTCTTTTTTGTATCAATACATTTAAGATGTTTAGAATACCCTTTTTATAACTATCGTAATCATAAGTGTAAGCGGGAAAAAGAGTTATCTTTTTTTTAAAAAATTTTTTTCCCTTCTGTTTATAAGTCTTTTTCCAATATCGCAAAAAACCCCTTTATTGTAGGGTATGCAAGTCCAGTCAAAAAACCCATTCCTAAACAACAGGTGACAGTGTATTACACGATCCCTTTATTTTATCCCCAAGCAAAGCAAAACCCTTTAAATATAAAAAACGTTCAAATTTCGTCTTTTTTTTAACTGCATAAAACCGTGTAAAGTCACAGTCACGCTTTTTTAAAAAATTTCCCCAACAGTTTAAAAAACCTTTTATGGCGGTAAAAAAAAGGGGTTTTAAATTTTCCCCATCTTTTATTAGCCCCTTTTTTTTTATTTTTTTGCAATATTAATTTTGTTACCTCATTGTTTTTATTAACCTAACAAAATTTTATATTGTATAGAAACGCAAAAAAAAAAAATTTAGTATCTAAATATATAAAAAATGTATTTCATGAATATAAATTAATTAATGACATACTTTCTGAGTTCGGCACTGGTCCTGCTTATTAAATACGCATGCTTAATGACACTATTTTTTTGTTTAGTGGGAAAATGGAAACTTGCCATAAATGGGGAATTACCATTATATATCTAAAGAATTATCTATGGTTTATATCCAATTTTCCAAACAGGGGGTGTTTTAAACTTTAAAAGGGGCGCGTGTTTTAAAGGTTAATGGAACATCAATCAAAAAACACGAGAATGTAAGTCTAAGATGACATATAAACCTTTAATTTTAAAGAAAAAAACCCGACATGAGTACTTTAAACGTCAAAAAAAAATATAGCTATAAAAATGTGTTAAAGCTTTTAAAAAAGCGCAATGTATTCGTGGATTACTGCTCTTTAAAACACTTGCTCTATATCGAGAACCCGGGGCTACGCGCGTGTTTTAAAGACCTTAATATTCACTTATATTTAATATACTAGAGCCACATATATTGTTTAAGGTTAATTAAAAAAAATATATTTTGGTTTTATTTAATATTTAAAAATAATATGTTTTTTATTCTTTTTGGGGACGGAATTATATTTGGCTTATAATTAAAAACAGTTTTACAAACACTTTTGCCGTCTTCTATGTATTTATACAATAAGAATAAAGTCATTTTCGCCATACTTTAAGGTTTTCCTTTAAATACACCCAATTATCTTTGTTTAGCCTTATCACACCCTATCATAATATTTATATTTTTCAACTTCTTATATTGATTCATATTAACGTTAACTTACGTTTACTCTATTTTATTGTCGTTTTTTAAATTATTTAATTCTCACCTTTAACTAAAACATCTGGCTGGGCGTATTGAATGCTAAAAAATACTGATTCAATTTTTCTAAAAGTAATGCAACCCCAAGTTAACTATTTACGAGATTTTAAACAGGTTAGTGACAGCTCGCATTTTAAAGAGGAATAGTACTTTTTACGATGAGGCAACTATAAGTTAAGGTTAATGGTAAATCTAGGCAAAACGTGACTTAAAAACTCTTGTTTTTCTACGACAAAGAAAGTAAAATTATAACCTGTAGATCCCACTTTTAAAAAACGAATATATCAACACCCCACATTTGTTAAAAACCCATTTTTATGGAACGTACATCTGGTGAGCAACTGGAATATTTTAAACTAATTTTAATAACTAAATAAACAAATCCCAGTTGAATACAAAAACAGTGTTGTATTTTTTTTTCAATTTTAAAATGCAAAAAAAAATATTCTAAATATTAAAAAGTATTCACCCTTGAAGATTTTTTTATGTTCCCATTTAGGTTCCATAGACCAGAAAACATGTTTTTGATAGTATGTCGCATCATGCAACATTGTCTATCAAGCTCAAAAAGTGCATGGTTCGGGCTCCATATAAAAAAATTTTTTGTTTATTATTTATTAAAAATTTTCTTTTAAAAGTCTTTGCTTCTTATCAAACACACAAAATGCCAATCAAAGTTGGGATTAAAAAACTCCTTTATTTTTTAAAAATAATTCAAAAACTGGTTCAGACTAAAAATTCTCACAATTAAAAAAAAAGAACCCTTTTCGAAAATAAAACTTATACATGTGCCCGTTCATACAAGCAAACAAAGTATACAATGAATAAGGGGTCATCCCATAACTTACGTCACACGAATTTTATGATTTTTTGACCCCCTCCCCCGTCCCTGTCACACTGTCACATTTGTGAGACTCCTTCTCCCCTAGTGTGGGCACATTTTGAAATTTTACATCTAAAAATAATCAAAAATATATAAATAATACACATATAGAAAACGTTATACAATTCTTAGGTGTTCATCTATATTTAAGTTTTGCGTTATAGTAATTTTGATTTTTAAATGTGAGTCACAAAGGATGACTCCCCCCTACCCCTTGTCCACTGTCCCATTCTTTTCTTCCTCCCCCTTAAGGTGAGACGTAATTTATGGATGGCCACTAACACAGCCCCACAAAAAAAAAGTTGAAGGCCCGAAAGACTTGACCATGGTATCTTTATGTTTTTGTGATCCGAATCCGCGGTCAGTTTGACCCGATCAGGTCAGGGTCGAGGGCATTTTAAGGTCAAATCTGCAAAATTAATCGCAACTAAATTTGAAGAATCTATACTTATGTTTTTGAGGTCGCTGAATACGAATCTGTGGTCAGTTTGACCCCATCGGATCATAGTCAAAAGCTTTTTAAGGTCAAAGTTGTAAAATTAATTGCATCCAAATTGAAGGTCCAAAAGGCTTAACTATTGCATCTTTATGTTTTTGGAATCGCTAAATCCGAATCCGGGGTGATAGTAATATAAAATATGGAAAATTCCGAATTTATTACAAGTGAACGGCTATATCCTTAATAGTTCATTGTGGAAATCATTATTTTTTGCTCTGGTTAGTTCTGGTAGAAAAATTTCAAGAATAAATTATGTGAAATGCATTTTATAAATTAGAAAAAATCATGTGTCATTTGTCTAATGAATTTTATTGAAATAAAAAAAATTAAAACGCACTCCATGGAAAAACATATTTTTTGTAATTTTAAACATATTTTCCTTAACAGTTTATTGAATAAAAAAAAACCTATTTGCTTACCTTTCCCTAGTTTTATAAATGGTTTCATCATTCTAGACAATGTAGTTAACTAAAGCAGGTGCAAATTAATAAATAAATAAAAAAATTTTACACACAAACCTAACAAATAAGCAAATTAAAAAACCATATTTACAGTCTATAATTTGGAGCCATGACCTAAATCAAGTAACGAAAATGAGAGATTAGCTTACAAAAGTTAGGACTGCATCGGCTTTGCACTATGGACATGGAACTATGACTTCTGGCATTGTAAGAACTATTGGCAGCACTAAAATTTACCACAGATAAGGTGTTGGTCATTATCAAGTCTAAACAAAAAGATAAAATCCGGTCCATTACGGCGGCTCTCCAGGGAGCAAAAGCAAATATTGCATGACCCTTCCAGTAGGACATCGATGCGACATCGATACCCAACCCATAAACAAATGCCTTAAAAAAAAAGTAGTTTTTAATACGATGCAAAACAAAGCTCAATGATCCGGATGCTGGACTCACCATATTATGAATATGAGTCAAGAAGTTCAATTGCTTCTCCATAGTGACTGCAAGATTGCTCACTTCAGTCAATCGATTAAAAACACCTCAATTGTATACTGCGTGTCCAGATCTGAAAAATGCTACGACTTAATACTTAAAGCCATTCTCACCCGACCACTTGACAAGTGCTTCAACGTTAATCTAAATATACAAGATATCAAAAGAACCACGAATTACGCCATGCAACTTGATGTAGATTGCGAATAAAAGATGATAAGAATTTAGGACGTGATCAACATTATTGTTGAACAACTTAAAGAGTAGGGGACCAAAGGGGGATCCTGCGGCCCATCAGATAGCACTCTAAACTTATTGGGAAAATAAATTCAACTCTAAGTAGATTTTTATAAATGGAAATTAATTGCGGATTTATCGAAGTGTGAAGTTTTATTGTTGCTGTTGTTTTGTGTTCGGGTTAATTAACTGTTTTAATTTTATTTTTTCATATTTTAATAAAAAAAACAAGTAAACAGAATTTCGGTTTTGGTTTGTAAAAATATTTCTGATAAGACGAAAATGATGTAAAATATCTAACTAAAAGTACGTTTAAATTTTAGCCAAACTGATCCAAAAGTATAATTTAGGGCTTAAAATTAAAATTAAAAATAAAATTTTAATAATTTTCTTTAGATAACCTGAATAAATTTAAATGTCTTAAAAAGAACAATATTTTTAAAAAATTAAAAAAAATATCAATTTAGAGGGGTTAGTTGGAAGAAGTTTACTTTTTTAATTTTTTAAATAAACGGTTCTCCTTTAAATTTAATATGACTTTAAGTTCATAAACAAATGTGGGATTCTCTTATGGCAAGATTGTTTAATTGCTCCTACTCTTACACGCTAATATTAATTTAAACTCCCAAACATTATCTTTTTGGTGGTAAGAAATTTTTTCCAAAATTTTTTGAGAAATCATTTTTTTCTATGCATCGCGAATTATGTCCGTATAGGTTGGCATTAAACGTTGATAATTGCATTCCTCGTTCTGCTAGCAAATGGCCTAACAATTTAATAATTTGCCCAACAGTTTGAGCTATTTCTTGTAATGACTGCATTATTTTAATTAAACAACAATTTATTTTACTTACTTAATTAACAGTGTTTACCTGTTTTAATCAATGTAGTAATAATTATGCTTCCGTCTTATTAAGTCAGTCACTATACCTTATTTTGTGTATGTTTTTTTGTCTGTTTTTTTTTTAAGTTGTGTGTTTTTAATGTGTGAATAAACGTGTATAATAAAAGCATTCGAAAATATTTTATAATAAAATGTACTGGTTGATATGTTACATGCACAACCACACGTACATTGTGGTCGGGTTTATGTATTGTAGAAACAGGTGTGGGTGCGCTATAAATTTTATTATGTATTATTTTTTTTTCAAACATGATTAATAATTTATCTCCCAAATATACATATTATATGTAGCTATATATTATTATGTCACAAGATCAGTTTTTTTAGCCGTATTGATATTACTAAAACCTAAAGATGTCAGAACTCATTTCTTGGCCCAAAAAGAGACAAAATATTTTATAAACATAGGTCCAGAACGGCCCCATTTTTAAGATACAAGGTGTGAAAGAAAAAATTTCAGAGTGGGGATTGTTTTAACTGAAACTTGGCACAGCACTAACCAAAATATCGACTAAAATACACCTTCTGATGATTAATTTTTGCTACTATTATGGACCAGTGGTGTAGCTTCGGGCACTTTTATTTTTTAGCATTATTTTTTCATACATCTTTTGGTACTAATATTATTAATAATTTGGTACAAGGATCTTATTGTTTACTTAGTTTTACATAAAAAAAGGTACTCTTGAATTAACTCGTTAAACTTAACGGCTTTCGAGATATTCGAGGAGATATTCTAGTTTTAAATTTGCGTGGTACGAAAAAGGTAATATTAAAAATTTTTCTTATTGTGCCAAGTTTCATTCAAATCAAAAAAACCCGATATAAAAATAAAAGGAAATTTCCAGCTCTAAAAATTTTTCTTTCACACCCTGTATCTTAAAAATGAAGCCGTGCTGAATCTATATTTATATAGCATTTTTGTCTTATTTTTGGCCAAGAAATCTCCCATAAGGCGATGGTGTATGTTTTTTGAACTACCCTCTATATATACCGGGTTACAATGAAACTACTTACCACAGCGTTCTGGCTAAATGATTAAAGATAGAAAACTGAAACTAGGGTGATCGTTATGATTGAGTATAAGGAACTTTTTTGACAAAAAGACAATTGACTGCATATACCACTACTAGGTACCGGTGCCATCTATTTTATTTTAAATGGAATACTTTGTATATTTTTCGATATTTCGATTCTACATAAAATTCCAAACAACTTTCATATTACACGTCATATATTAAATGTTACAGGTGTTTGAGATATTTAATCTTAGAAATTGCTTATTACTAATTTTAATTTTAAAGAAAAACTTCTAACCTTTTAATAAAAAATATCATTGATAATATTAGTTTTTCTGTAGTACTTCTTTATTAAATGTAAAAAAATAAGATTTTAGAATTCGTTAATTTTAAAAATGCATAATTTTTATTTTGATTAGCTGCTGTGAAAAAAAAGGTTGAACTTAGAAGCTTGAAACTTTCACTGGCAATATTTTGAAAAATGAAACAGCATACTTTTACTTGTCCGTTCTATTAAACAAACATTTTTTTATCATTTTTAATAGATTCGATCATCAACATTGATTTAAAACTTGCAGTGTAACAAAGACAGATATTTTTCATTCGGTTATCAAGAAATAAATGTTGGTATAGTGATCGAATCTATTGAAAACGGTAGTAAAATGATTGTTTTATAGAATAAACAAATAAAAGTGTGCTGTTTCTATTTTTCTTTTTAAAATATTGCGAGTTGTTTTAAATTTTTTCGAAATACTAAAAATCTAGTCACCGTCGACGGACTTCAACCAAAGAAAAACAATGTAAAACATATTGCAAGATATCATCTGTTCTTTCAAAATTACAGCACACTACACTTAATATAATCCAAAATGCACATCATGGCCTACTAAAGCTTATTTAAATAAATTCTTTTTGACGACATTTTAAAAGCAAATGTGACATTGTGGCACATGTTAAAAATGATAATTTTAAGGCAGAACTGATAGGGATACACGAATATAAATTATTAAGTCCTTAAAGAGGGCAACTATCCGGCTGGACATGCAACAGCTTATATAAACATGTACAAGACAATTCGTTGTGATTTAAATACAAAAAAAAACCAACAGTAGTTGTTATTTATAGGAAAATAACACATCCTTTTCAAAAGTGACACAATCTCAAATTTATTATTTTTTTTAAGAATTGAGTCTTAAAAAATTCATAACAAATTCTAAGGACTTTTTGGAACTGAATTATGCCAAAAACAACTAAATTGTGTTTTTTTATACAAGTGACAACTCAAAAAAATATATAAAAGCTATATTTTTTCCTTTAAATATAAAATAGGACCAAATTTAAGTTGCTTCAATAACACAGGCCCACAAAAAAAAGTGGTGTGTGCTGGGTGTCGGACTAGGATTTTTGGAGTATTTTTTTCGCTAAACACGAATCTAAAGTCAAACAGCAAACAGCAAATAATCCGAAAAGGCGTAATTTCAGATATTAACGATTTTTTTTTATTTAAAACGTCAAAATCTTAAAAACTATAAAAGATACACGGAACGTTGTCTGACATGTCTGTATTTTTAAAAGACCTTTATTTAAAGTTATATAACCTTTTTTGCCTAAATGCAATATATTTCAAGTTATAATAAAAAAAACGAATTTTCAGGACCTCTAGAAAAAATTGAAAATTAGATATTTTTATTTTTGGATTTTTTCTGTAAATTTTAAGTAATTTGGGATTCAAATAAATAAAATAAATAATTTATTATTAAAAAAACTCAAAAATCACATTAATAAAAAAATCCTATTTTGAACTGATTTTTTGTCAAAATTACATTTTCGTTTATATCTCCTTTATTATGTATCTTATCAAAAATATTTATACAACTTTTTTATATACAATTTGAAAAACTCTCTTTTTTGTTCCATGAAATTTTTTGTATCACTTATAGTTTTTATAGTCGTAGTCCAAACATTCCGTGGTACCAGGTTTCTGCCGGAAATGTACCATGTCTGTTTTTTTGGGGTTTTATCGATTTTTTGCTGTTTGCCTCCACCATTTTTTTTTTGGTCAGCTAGCATTTCGTAACGTTTTGACTTAAAGAGATATTATTTTGATACTTAGGGAAGTTACCATACCACCCTTTTTATGAATCTAACTATCGTTTCCCCTATTTTCGGTTTAGCCCAAAATGGCTCAAATTTTGTTGTTTCGAATAGCACCCTATATTATGTGTTTAAGCCTATCCTATTTAGATTTATATTTAAAATGGTTTTAGAACGCCTTTTTGGTGAATATTATCAAGATACCCAATTGTTCTATGCTGTGTAAATACCAGACACGTATGATACATAAACAACTAGGGAATTTTTTATATTTTTTTAAAGTTTTCCAACAAAACTGTTGTTGCCGTCGAAAATAGTATAGAAATAATTAACTTTATCATATAATTATATTTCATTTTCTAACAATTTAAGCTAAAACCTAATTTACTACTTTAATTATGTACAAAAATTATTTTTTACTTCTAACAGGACATTATCTCATTTAACTTAAAACTAATTTAATTTAAATAACACAAAATACTAAGAAATAATTTTCACGAAATCTTTGTTTGTTTTACATAATGTCGGTTATAAAATTTGACAAAATACTTAATTACTTCTTTAAAAAAATATAATCTGGCTGGAGTTGTACCTAAAAATAATCTGAAAATTTTATTTTTCGCCTTTGTTTAGAACATTTTTTTAAATTATTGTTTTATTGGGAAAAATTAAGGATCTTGTAGATAATTATAGATAGAATTATTTAACTTGCATAGATTTTTAACTAAGCAATATAAAAGTTAACTGTTTGAAATAATATTTTTTTCTTCAAACGTCAGTAAATCCATCATTACTCGACTGTGTGGGGGACCGGAGCTTTACTTTTCATTTTCCCGCCGGCAGAGGATAAAGTGTTATCACAGACGGTGATAACGCTATAATAATAAATAGATACAAACAACAAAATAAGCGTCAACAATTTAATATTTATTAAAATTAAAAACAAAACTAACATTTTTATTTATAACTCAATAAAATATAAAATATACTTACTCAATAACTGCTTATTAATACGAAATTAAAACGCAATGGGAGACGCAATAAAAATTGTTGACAGTGTTCACTGACAGCTTTATGTTACATTACTATAGCAACTATTCACCGACACCAGTCTAAGCCGCCTTGCGAACCCACTTATCTTTAATAAATATTACTATTAAAAACAGATGTTTTGCATTAATTTGCCGACGTTTGAAGAAAACCGCATATTTTATTTGAAGGAAAAGCTACTTTTCATGGCTTGCTCTTTATTACCACAGTATTAAACACAAGCGCGCAATGAAAAATATCACTTTTCCTTCATATAAAATAATATACTATTTTTTTACTTTATTAAAAACAACATTGTCTAGAATAAACAAGTTTATTAACTGTCATACAACTTGTGGCTGTCCTCAGCGTAAAATATTTGTAATATATATTACTTTCTTTGTGTTTTAGACCAAGAAATTTCAATTTCAAGAAAATCACATATCTTTCTTCCTACAGTTCATATCATATGTTTTCGTACAAAAGTGTACATTTTTCTAAGCTAGTAAGGCTATTCTAAAAAATTCTCTGTGTCAATTGTAACGTGACATATTCTAAGTAAAGTTCAAAGGTAAACAGAAATTAAGTGTGTAAGGAAAGTGAATTAAAATTTAAACTTTTTGATAATTTTTCTCTAACCCTCTTATAAGAAAGAACTCAAACTTTGACACATAAATTTGCGGTGGTTAAAAGCAATTTTTCTTGATAAAGTAGTAAAAATTAATAACTCTACAATTAACTTTTTGATAATATTATTTGTTAATAAATTATATTAAGTGTCACAGGAGTGACAAGTGATACTGGATGTCCCAAAAATGAATGGCTCTTAAATTTTGATTTGGAAACATCTGATTCCTCTTGTATTATAAAACAATTTCTCTTGGTGCTTTCGCGTCGTCGTATCTTTACGCCTTATGGACTTCGCAGTCGGGAAGGCGATTCGGGTTTTGTGAATTCAAGTGAAATATAAATATTTTTTTACTAAATTCAAGTGAATTTTTGCGCCAAATTTAATGCCAAATTTTGTAACGTTTCCTCTCACATAATTTGTAAACTTGAGCCATATTGATAAGAATGTAAACATCTGGTATTGTCAGTAGATAGTAAGTTTAGGTTTCAGATTTCCAAGACCCTGACAAATTGATTCTAAGACTATCAATGCCTATTTAAAAGTAATTTTGATCTATTACATTTCTTTTAATTTTATTAAAGTAAACTTGTCAAGGTCAAACTATTTTTTAAACCGGCGTCGTCGCACAACTTAGTTATTTGTATATATTTGTAAATATTTGACTTGATTTACTATATTTTGTGTAGTATTTAATTGTATATTGTCTGAAATAAAAACTTGTGTACGGTTATTCTACTTTTTGTGTCACAAATAGCAATAGTTTTTTTAAAGGGCATCAATAAAAAAAACCTTAATTTGCACCTATGCATTCAGTTCATCTTTAGCCGACAGCAGAGTTTGTCGGTAACTACTTATAAAGCTGAAGCTCATCGGTAACCAGTTTCCCCTCTACTAATAAATAAGACTAAAATGTATCTTCGATGGCAGTTTTCTATAAAGCAACTATTTTATTTTATGCAACCCAGTAAATGGTCTTATCAAAAATTGTAGACAAAATTTAAGCTGTCTATTGTATCTAGTCTATACAAGTTTTTTTTTCTGTGCATATATGGACTATTTAGAAGTATCGGTTGAATGGTCCTGTTTTTGACCTATTTAGCTTTAGTATTTTATGTACTTTTAACAATTCTATCAAAGCGAAAAAGTTGTAGAGTAATACTTTTGAAACATTTAAAGCCAATTTTTACTTTACCTAATTAAAATAGTGGTTTTTTTATACATTTGTAGTAAATATGTAAGCCTACGTCTATATAGTGTCAATCACACTCGATTAAAAAAAATTAAATGCACTAGGCAAACAGTGGGTACAAATACTATTGATTTTATACCTAAAAAGATTGCCATTTTCTTGGACTTCCCACTGCAAACGCCTACACTGGGCACTGCTCTAGACGGAACTCTGCGACCTTCCTTGCGGATTCAGGAGCCAACATATAAATGCTGAAAAGACATGGAGGTTGGCGTTCAACTTCCGCAGCAGAAAATTTAATCGAAAACAAGCGGATGATAGCAAGACAAATTTTGCGGGAGAAGAATAATTACGCTGTAGTTAGTGCTACTTCCGTTTCTTCTACCAGTAATTCCCGAATGCAAGTATTATCTTCTTTACAAAGAACCAACTATATGTGCGATCCAGGTACAATTCTCTGATATGAAAGATTGTATTAATATTGTAAATAAATCATTTGAAATTCAGTACATTTTGATTTATTTTATTTAAAGCACGCGTGTGTAAAACACTGTATTTTCGACATCAAAATGACGATTACAAAGTATAATTTTGATATGATTTTACAAAAAAAAAGTTTTAACTTCCATGGCAATTAAACCCGGTCAAATATTTCAAACTATAAAATCTATTCTAAAAAAGGAAAATGTTATTAATATCGGGTTAATAAAAATTCTACCAAAATCAGAAATCCGAAACTTAACATTGTTTAATTTCAAATATTTGCTTTAAACAATAAATATGCATTTAAAATTTAAAATTTAATTTCAAACTTGCTTCATAAATCAATTAATCAATAGTCTATTTCCAAGCTCATTAGGAATCCCTCACTGTATGTAAATAAAACAATAAAGATAAAATGTGTTATTAAAATAAAATAAAACATGCACCAATATAAAATTGAAGTCATCCACATAATCTATACCACGCGCTTTTATACGATACATAAAAAATGTTTGTGTTTAATTAAAAAAAATGTTTATTTACAAAAATTTAATTAAATTCGAAACTAATTTTATAGCATTTTGTAATTGGTCATTACACACATGAATGGTTTAATTTATAGTGTTTACATTATTAAAAACATTTTTAAATGTGCCACGTTGTCGGGAGTAATACATGTGTAGCAAATATTTTATGTACAACCTATTTATGTAAGCCGTCTTTCAAAAAATCAACTATGAATAGTGAGGCATTAAATTTCTATCACGAGATGTAAATGTAAAAAGAAATAACTGTGCACTTAATCCACTGGTGTGGATAACCTTCAGGCTATTGATTTCATATCTTTTAAATGCATAGTACAGTCAAAGCTCCTTATTCGCGCTTCCTTCATTCGCGTTTTCACTATTCGCGGTACATACAATGGATAAAAAGGATTCCAATATATAGCTATCCAACCGAATATCCTTTATAAACGCGTCGTCAAATGGACTAATAGCCAAAATTGCAAATGGAATAGGACGAGATGGGTTCGAACAGATAGAAGCAAGTGACATTCAAAAGTTACTTGAATCGCAAGATGAAGATTTGAGGAAATGTTACATTCACAGCCCACTGAAGAATAGGGTTTAACAAGCACGGGAAACGTGACATTTAATTGAAAAACTCTTGGTGAAGGTTTAAAAATGGCAAATGAGCTTTGAGATTTTTTTATGTATATTGATCCGTCTATGGAACGAAGTCATACTTTTAAAAGGCAAATTGCTAATGCCACTGCTGAATATCAGTCTGAATTAAAGGAGCTTTTAAAAACTGCTAAGCAAGAAAAAATTACAAAATTTTTAAACCATTGCCTAAGCCTGAAGATAATAATTAATCAATATGGTCAAAAACTTCAATTAAATTCATTTTTTTATATACTTGTTTTTTATTTTGTCACCTAGGAATGTATCCCCTATAATCGCATATAAATAACCATTTCATATTCACGGTTTCTGCATTCGCCGCATATTTACAGAACATATACCCCGCAAATAAAAAGCTTTTACTGTATAGAACAACAATTAATAGGTCGATATCCTCTTCAATATGCAACAGTAACTGTAGATTCTGTAATATCCATATCAGCGACTTTTTTAAAAGCGAGAGAAAAACAGGTAATTCAAGCATTCTAGGTATTGCTGTACGCTGAATAAAGTTACAGAAGTTTTGCTGATTTTTATTATCATCGGCGGTCCTTTTGGAAATGTTCGGGCTTTCGATAATAATCGGATTATGGTAGACTTCTTCTAGGTTAGAGTTTTTTCACTAAATTGACCCGCCTATGCCCTTGTTCTCAAAGCTTAACTATAATTCCAACACAAAGTAGCTATTGTGGTTATTTCTTTTGCTTACAGTTTTGTGTATACAGCTACCATTGTTTACTTAAGCTTAAGCTAAGATAAAAAATCACGGTTTACCATAGATAATTCATTTATAATATCTAAAAAATAGTATCATACCGCATATAAGGGTACATGAGATTTCTTACGTAAGATTTAATCTCGTTTTTCTGGATAAGAAAACGTTGTTATAAAAGGATCAGTTACACTAAAACTCACTGTTTGACGTATATCAAAGATTTTTATTCTTTAGCAGATAATTTAGGTTATACTCTTTCATTGCTATCAGATATACAATATCTTTATATTATTATACTATATTACTATACTAACCACAACTATCTAGTGTTTGGGATATTATTATTACTATAATAATTAAAAGCAAGTTTTTAAATAATCTTAAAGTGGGTAAATTCTAATAAACAATAAAAATTTGTAAAAAAAATGTAAGTCGAAGTGCACAATGTAGAATGAAGAAAACAGCATCCGAAATAGGGTCGGATTAAGGTTTATTGTTTAAAAATATTTTGTCCCCCACATTTTTTTTTAAATAGTCGACGTTATGTTGTTCTTTGCAAAAAAAATGGTGTTACACAATTATTATGAATAAAATTGTTTTGACTCTGCGGCAAAAGTACTTTTCCCCTTCTTATAGTCTTAAGTTATTTTTAGGCCAATATTGGAAGCCTAAACCCCAGAAACAGAAAGGCACCAACCCAAGCAGCTGGGTTGCCACCTGTGTAAAAATTAAAGAAAAGTGTGCCTGGGTAGGGGGGGGAGGGAAAAAAACAGGTTAGATAAAAATTAAATACAAATTTGTGACTAAGTATAATATGGTTTATTTTTAACAAAACAAAGTTTATTAATGTTAGACAACCAATCGGGTTTCCCCACACGAAAAGGTTTAGTACAATTTGCAAATATAATAAAAAAACCCGGGAAAACCCCATGGTTTTTTTTGGCGGACCGAGTTCTTCATTTTGCATATAGTTTTAAGAAATTGTTTTTCTTAATAAAGATACGGGGTTTTTTTCCATCAATGCTGGGGGGTTATTCCCCGGTCTATAAGAAAACCCCAAAAATTAAATAGTCTATAAAAACTTTTTGACTGCCATCATATAGCTGCTTTTCACGAAGACGATTGTGTAGCGTTGGTAATTCACATGTAATTCTACAAAAAAAAAAAATTTTATATTTTAATTAAAATAAAAATAAAAATATTATCACAACACTAAAGTGTCGGAAAAAAAAAAGAAAACAAATTTTACATTTTTGTATTTTCCCCAAAATTTTTTGGGTATTGCTGGAAGAATAGAAAAAAGACAACCTTTCCATTTCCTTTATTTGGAATTCTAAATTTTTTTTCTTGGGAAACTATCTTTTTCTGTTAAGGGTTTTGATACAAACATAAAAGTAATATTTTACCCCCTAAGGTGGTATTTGTGAAGCTAAACAACAAAGTTCAGTGTAAAAAACCCTCAACAAAATGATGAAAAGAGATGAATTTTCTAAAAAATTTTTAAAGGGGTTTTTTAAAATATATTTTTTTCCCCCTTTGTGGGAAAAAAACCTGAAAAAAAGTGATTTAGGGAAAAAAAAATTTTTTTTCCCCCTCTAATTTTAAAAAACTTTGAGGTTTTTTTTTTTAAAATAAAAAAGGGGGTAATCTCAACCAACCAAAACAACCCCAAAAAACCAAAAAGATTACTTTAAAAAAATATTAAAAAAGTAAAAAGGGGAATTCTATTAAAACCCAAACCCTGGCACTAATTCCAATTCCGTTTCCCCAAATGCTTTATTTGTATCTAATATATTTACAATTACAACAATAACCACATTTAATGGTTAAATGGGGTTTTCTTTGCTCCCCCCCTTTTTTACCTTTTCGGGTTTTTGTGGTAGTTACAATTTTTAAAATTTATGCAGATAACCCCCGGTCTGACCTTTCCCAAAAAACTGTCTCATTTTTTAAAGGGGGAAAAAATATGTTTGGTATGAGCTTTTTGTTTTGTATTTAAAGTTAGTTTTCCCAAAGGAAAAATAAAAAAAAAACCTTTTGGGGGTTTTTCAAATTTCCCCAAGCCTTATCCCCTAATCTATTGAGGCGTTTAACCTACTTTTGAAAATGGAATATGAACGGAAAAAGGGGGTCTCGCCCCCCCCACACCTTGCATTTAGATTGGTTGAGCTAAAGTCTATAAAAATTTACATATCAAAACATAAAAAGGGTTTTTTTTAAATACATAATTTTTAATGGGATTTCGTCTTATGAATATAATTTCCCAAAGGGGGGTTTTTAAACAAAGTGTTCTACAAAAAAAGTTATAAACATTTTTACAAATTCTTGGGCCCCCAAATTTTTACCATGTAGAAGATTATATGTGATTCCTAAAAAAAAAACCCCTATTAATGTTTAAACTAAAAACAGTACCTTTAATATAACACTCAAGCAGCAAATGGTTTTTTTAAGGGGTTTTTAAAAAACATAATTATAAACATAGTGACTAATCTAGCAATTTTTCTAACTTCCACTGCCGCAAAAACATAAATATAAATTTTTAAATGTTATTTAAAATTTTCCCAAATTTTTCCCTCAACATTCCCTTTGGAAAAACAGGGAAAGTAATCCCGTCATCCCCTTCGGCCCCCCAAAAAAATAAAAAATAAAATTAATAAAACTGTTTTGCATTTTTAAATATAACTTACCTTTTTTAAAAAAAAAAAATTTCTATTTTAAAAAAAATAAAATTTTTAAAAAAATAATTTCAACACTTTTATAAATAATCAAGAAACACTAAAAAAAAACCAAAAAAATCAAAAAAGCACTAAAAAAAGGGTAAATATTAAAAAAATAAACCAAAAAATTGCATCAGCTTTAACACGTCAGCATCCAAAAAAAAATAAAAACCCAACAATCCCCGGGCCCTTTAAGTGAACAGTACAAATAAAAACCTTTTGGGTTTTATCGTTCTTTAACCCCTTCACGTGAAAAAAAAGAGGCAGATATAATCGTGTTTTTTATTATTTGTTTTTTTAAATTCCGGTTGCTTTTCTGGTCGGGGAAATTTAATATTTTTTGAACCCCCAAAAAGGTTGGCATTTATGACAGAAGTAACGGCTTTTAATTAAAATTCTGAAATAAATATAGAACTAATTTTTAATAATAAATTTCGACTTGTAAAATGTTACGTAAGAATGTGTTTTACCCCCTCCCCCCAGATGAGGGCCTGTATAGATTTTCTTAACCCCCTCCCCTCCCTCTCGAGATGCTTACGTAATTAATAAATGGTTCCTTACACTACTGCGTTGCAACAAACTGGTAGATGTTTGATACTGCTCATTGACAATTGCGTTATCAAGCTGTGCTTGAACACAATCGGGCCACAAGTGACGCAATCTTACGTTAGCTTTTTTTCTGTGCCTTCTATTTTTCAACTGTCGCACAGTGGGATGAAGCGATTCTGTGCCATGAACAATTTTTATTGAATCTATTTTGAACGTTTTATGAGTAAAAGTCCTTTTTGCGTAAAAAACTAGGAACATTATGGCCTTTTGTGGCTTATTAAGAAAAAGATTTTGAGCAAAAAAATGTATGCCAAAACCTATCTTGCACCAAAAATTTGTTTTTTTCATAAAAATCAAGGGTTGGAGACAAATTTCCGGAAAATTAAAACCTAAATCAAAAATCCAAAAGAAGAAATCGATAGGCAAATTCAAGACGAGCATTTTTTTTTCAAATGAGCTTAAATGGTTGAACTATGAGCTGTAAAGTAATTAGAGTGGAATGGTGACGCTTCGTCCCTCTGTGCATCGCCTAAGTTAATGACTACGTTGTAACATTCCCGATAGAGCCCAACCATTAAACACCCATAAATTCTTTCATACAGGCACCAGATTTTTCCTGCATTTAACTAACTTTTGTACAAAGCAACTAATACCCTTTTTACGCCCAGTATTAAAGTTTTGGTTTCCCATATATTTTTTTAAATTTGTTTCTATATGTTTAAGTGGGTAAGTCATTTTTTGGTGTTACATAAAATTAGAATGGATTTTTTTAGTTCTGACTTTTTTCTTCTTAGTAGTTTTAATACAGAAAACTAATAGGTTTTAATTCTTTTGGATAGTTTGCAATAAACTAAATATGCCTTCTGGATTTGTTTTTTTTTCTTCGCATTTGATCTATTCTTATAGAAAAAAATAGCAAACAAATACCATTAAAGTCAAACATGTTTCAAGAGATTTGACTATTAAGCAATCAAACGAATAAAAATAATGCAAATATGCTAAACTACCATATTAAAACAAAATCCAAATTTTATTTTTTTTATGTTTTTGTATTATTTGATAGGTTTATCGCAAAAAAATCGATGAGCACAGCCCATACGGAGAAATTGAAAACGAATTTGAAAATGATATTAAAAATTATTTTATATTAGATATGATTGTTTTTCTTGTAAATAATTATTTATAAAATTCATAAAAAAGTAAATAAATGACTCTAAATAATTTTTTTATAAAAATGCATTCGCAGTTATTCCCTAATAGTCCAGTAAATGAAGGGACAAAGCTGTAAATAAATCTGTACAGTTTTCCTTGTGGCCGAATTCTTAGGTCGGAGATGCTTTCGAGCGAAAAAAAGTTTATTAAGTTTAACAGGTGGGAAAGGGCTGAAAATGGCCTCTCAAGGCCCGAAAAATGGGTTTCCTAAGCTATCCTATTTCCTAGCCAATATCTGCCAAAATATGCGAATTGAAGAATTTTTGTTTTAACAAAAAATTAAGATCGCCTTGTAATCTACAAAAATTGTCCTTATATTTTGATTGAAAAATCGATAGTTTTCAAGATACCGGGACCCAAAAGTCCTCTTATTTCAGCTGCCGCTCTACCGCTAGAATGACGCTTCATGGATTCACTTATAAGCGGGCGTACGAATTGTTCCATTACTCGGGCAATAATGTATATACATTTTTTAATCATTCAAACTTCATTGGAATGGGAAAACCCGTACCTATCATTGCATATGAGTTTGGGTCCATTCTGATTTTTCTAGAATATTAAAAAAAGCGGTTAATTTTTTTTTACAATATTTTGAGAATATCCCAATAACTTATTGATGTTTTTTGAAAAAATGGTTTGTTATTATGTTATTAACATTTCTTTTTTATATTGAGACCTTAACAAGTGTTCAATGATCCCAGAAAATTTCCTTCACTATCTTTTTTGCGTTTTGATAAAAAAATGATTTGCCCATCTGCATTTTTAGCCGTTTAGCCACATCTATCCAGTGTGAAATGTTATGGATTTTTCGACAAACGTTTTTGCGAAAAATACTGGTGTTACGAAAAAATGGTATAGAACATTTTTGTTGATTTCGAGATGATCTTCATTTTTTGTCTAAACAAAAGTTCTCTAATTCCCATATTTTGGCAGAAATTCGCGAAAAACTCATTTTTGGGACTTTGGAGGGCCATTTTCAGCGGGTTCTCACGTCGGAATCGTGATAAACTTTTTTTCGCTCAAAAGCATCCGCGAAGACCTAAGAATTGCGCCACAAATGAAAACTGTACAGATTTATTTACAGCTTTGGATACTTTTAGGTCTTCAGTTACTGGACTATAGGGGGGAAATATTTATTGGTTGTTTGGAAATTTTAGACTGATTAAATTTTTGTCAATAAACTAAATAGCTAGTGGAAAAACCACAAATCGTGATTAAATGGTTTTATGTATGCAGAATTGGAGGCAATAAAAACCTCATAATCAAAATAAAGCCGCATACCAAGATATTAAAAGTAAAAAAAGCTGTATTAAAATCCAGTAATATAAGGCTTCTAAAGACTCCCTTCTAAGAAAAAATTATAAAAAAATCGTTTTTATAATGACGCAAAATGCCACCGACAAACTTGAGTCTGGTAATCGCATTAAGCAATACAACTACAAATGAGCTTTTATTTTTCGATTTATTGTAAAAAATTATCTAACAATTATTTTCCTTAAATGTTTTTTTCCGAAGGAAGCAATCTAAGCGTATGCTAAACGAATCGCACTTCACCATCCAGAAAACCCCTTTATTAATATAAATGTAAAAGATAGAAAGCAAACATACCGGGGAAATCAGGAATTTCTATTTTTTTTATCTTGGGGCAGCCAGTAACCAAGGCTTAAAGCTTAAGTACTAACGTATCGTGAATGTCTTTAAGTAAAGTACGAAGTAGTTTATTAACTTAAGACTTATTTGGAGGTTTTGAGGGAAATGAAAAACCTTTGCAGGCAGCTGATTTCACAGTCTAGACACTTCAGAGAAGAAGGAACAAACAAAGTGGGAAGTTCGGGGCTTCTCCAGATGAACTGTACTGGGATACATAAGAACGGCACTAAATTAGATGAAATAAACAATATTAAAAGTCGTGGGCGATACCATCTCTTAGACACGGGATCAGCATTCCGAAGATTTGAAAAGATTTGTGTCAGCTTTAAATTAATAAAAACAATAGTCGTCGACTGTAGCTTAGCTTATTTTTCAATCCAATAATTTTGACCAAATTTATCCCAATTTTCAATCTTTACATTGTTTTTCGGTTACAACCTATATCGTTCTATAGCCCGAGACCAGGACCGAAGCGGTCCAATTTTGAAGAGTACAAAGATATAAATTTTTGGCGAGTATAGTCTGTCTCAAAGTATATCGTTATGGCTTTTGACGGACCATACCCCAATAAACCTTTAACGATTTTATTACCTATTGTTATTGGGTAAACCCATTTGTTCATAAGGGCAGGGGTGGGCCAGGTATTTTTTAAGTATTAACCATTAGGCATATAAATATTTTGGCTAATATTTTAGTGGCAGTGTTGAATAACCGTTATTACTGTGCGTTTCGAAAAAGTTGTTTTACGAGAATATAACTATGTCGCGTCGAAATCATTTGTCATTAGATGCAAAACAGATTGTGAAAAATGTGTATGAAACTTTAATCAGTAGAGGTCTAATTAAACAAGAAGCTTTAAAAGAAACCTGTCTACTTACAAAAACTCCAATATCTTCGATAAGGGATATTCTTATTAGTAAAGAATTGAACAAAAGAAAAAAACGTAGTGATTTTCAATCTCACCGTATAGACAATAGTGATCAGGACCTAATAAGAAGGAAAATATATTGTCTTTATGAAAGCGGAGTTATTCCTACCTTGGATAAACTAAAAAAAAAAGCTAGACGAAGACGAAACCAATATAAATATTAGCCGTGCCACCCTCAATAGAGTTGATTGTAAAATGGGATTTATATACCTCAAAATAGACAAAAGACAAGTAGTAATGGAATCGCACAGATTACGCACTTGGAGATAATTACCTTCAAGAAATTAAAAGATATAGGTTAGAAAACAGATCCATAATTTACCTTGATGAAACATGGCTCGATACACACGGCACAGTATCCAAAGGATGGGTTGATTCCAGTCAAAACTGTCAGACGAAAGCACCTTCAAATAAAGGAAAACGCATTACCATAATACACGCTAGTTCAGAAGACGGATTTGTCCCAAACTGCTTGCTGTTGTCTGCAAAGAATATTAAGGATTCTAGCTTGGATTATCATGAGGATACAAGTGCAGAATTTTTGAAAACTGGTTTCAAAATTATATTTTAAAAAATATTCCAAACAACAGTGTTATTGTCATGGATAACGCAAGCTACCACAGCCGTCTGCTATCTGCTGCACTACAGCACATTATAAAAATTGAAGAGTCTTACATTTCTCTCCAAAACAACATAAATCCTATTGTAATTAATCTCAATAATGACTCTGATAGTGAAACAGAATTAGATTTAGATATTTAGATTAAAAATGTAATTATGTATAGATAATGCAGTTATAAATTTATTAAAACTTTGCATATATTTAATTTCTTAATTAATTTTAAGGTTATACTTACCTAAATAAACAATAAATTATACATCTTTATATTATTAAAGTCCGTCCCTAATGTTCTGTCCTTTAATACCTACCGATCCGCAGTTTTATTGCTGTCGGCAGGTATAATCCATAAATGAAGGCAAGAGCTAACACGGTATACTTTGAGACAGACTATACCCAACAATAATTTTTTAATACATAGATCCGCCACAAGAATAACAAACATATTTATGTATAACGGATGTTTCGTTACATTCCCTGTCAATATAATCGATTTTACTGTAATAAATATGAAATTAAATTATTTTTGTCTGGTCTTAAACACAAAAAAAATCAACTATATATTATAGGACAAATAAAATTATGGTAACATTTTACTTTACCGACACCACGCCGATTTACATGAATTTTTGCATACGGGATTTTTTTGGGGCGCTGATCACGAATCTTAGATCAGTTTTTCCGGTTTTTGAGTTATTAGGTCTCCAAGTGGACTAACCTCAAAATGGACATTTTTCCAATATTCCTCCTCCTTGAAACTTATTACCATCAAAATGGAACATACACTGATTGGGCACTTATATATTAAACGAATACACTAAAATTTTCAAAAGTCTATACATCTTAATTATGAATCAGGCAACCAGTTATACATCATATATCTTCTTACAACGTACAAAAACTGTGGATTCATTTGAAATAATGTTTACTTAAAATAGACAATAAATTATTGTAAATTTTAGTGTATTTGTTTAATATTTAAGTGCCTAATCAGTGTATGTTCCCATTTGTTGGTAATCAGTTTCAAGAAGGGAGAGTTTTGAGGTTAGTTCACTTGGAGGCCTCATCACTCAAAAACCAGGGGTTGCCGAAAAAAAGTAATTTTAAATTTGTGATCAGCGCCCCAAAAACCCCCGTATGCAAAATTTTATAAAAATCGGTGGGGTGTCCGTAAAGTAAAATTTTACTAAAATTATTTAAACTGAAGTAATTACAAACTAAACCAAAGCCCAAATCATATCATTTGATTTTGGGTTAGTGATATCTTTAATATATACTTATTTACTTCGTTAACTTAAAAATATCCCAATTTCTTGGTAAATTTCTAGCCATTATCAATCTCTACAACAAACAAAGTGGAAAATTTCTTTGTTTTGTGTTTATTTTGAGACAAGCAGTCTGATATTTAAGATATTTCTTAAGTTTCCTTATATCTTTAAAAATACCCTTTTATAAAAATACATTCACTAAGAAAAAAATAATAATCTTACCTTTTTTGATCCTTTAAATGCATAAAAACTACACGTACAGCCCACCAACTTCACTCTTCAACAACACAAACTGATACGAGTATTAGGAGCGGCAGTTTAGTTTCTTCTTATCACTGTAAATACAATTATAATTTCCAGTTTAACAATTTTTCAATAACAATTTGTTTAGAGCACCAGATAGGTAAAATAACATAATGTTTCAAATCTTATAATATAAATAAAAAAATATTTCTTAGGGTTAACAGTTTTTTAAAATAGGTACCTATTTTAGTATACTGCATGTCCAAAAATTAGTTAATATAAAACATACTTCACAGTGTACTATTTCATGTTTTTACCATATAGCCACAAAGTCTGTCATCAGTTTTGCTTTAGGCTATTGACTGTAACAAAAAAAGGGATGATAATAAGAAACAAATTCTTAAGAGCAATTTTCTGACGGATTATGGCTTTTATGTGCCTAAAAATAAAAAATTAGAGGATGCTATTAAATTTAGGTTTGCGTTTTTAAAAACGTGGTAAAATCATCATATTAAAAAAATTATATCCGTTAAAATATACAAAGTGCTCCATACTTTCAAAAACGAAATAACATTTATTAAATCCCTTTCTTTAAATTATGTAGATAGGTAAATTTTGGTTAAAAAACTGCAGGCAGTTTTAAATATATTTGCAATATTCCAGACTTTTTATAACTTACAAATACTTATGTTGAAATAATAGTCTAAGAGCTTTTAAACCATCCGACTTACTCATTTTCCACAAAGCTAGAAAATTTTTAACTATTATTTTACTATCGATCAATTATGAAAATTCCGTTCTGGCAGGCATCCCCCGGTTACTTCATCATCCCTTAAAATTTTGAAATTGTAAAAAAAATCTTTTAACCTACTTTCACAAAGCTAAAATTTTGATATGATGTACATTACATACGTATGAGTTGAAAAAAAATTGACAACCTATTTTGATGGTTATGTGCCAGATGATAGTAAAGTTGTCGTCGGGATTTTTAGCCTTGCTCCCACAAGGCTAAAATTTTAAGGACATATTCTTTTAATAGTCGGAAAAGTATATTTACTGCAAAAATTCCGTGATGGTTGCAAGGTTTCCAGCCAGTATATAATAGTCAGGCGAAAAGTCAAAAATAATATTAAGATTTATAAATATTGAACATAATTATATATATATATATATATATATATATATATATATATATATATATATAATATATATAATATACATATATATATATATATATATATATATATATATATATATATATATATATATATATATATATATATATATATATTATTTTTATATTTTACCAATTTTAAGGGATGATGAAGTAACCTGGGGATGCGTACCAGAACGGTAATTTCTTAATTGACCGATAGTAAAATAATATTTAAAAAATTGCTAGCTTCGTGGGAAATGGGTTAGTCGGATGGTTCACTAGCTCTCCTACTATAACGAAAAAGTAAAAAACTAATGGATTCAAGAGTTCTATAAATATTCGACACCCGAAATTGTTTTTGTTTATTAGTATACTCTGTATACAGCTTGTTTCAATTTTAATTACCTGATATTCCGGCACCATTATTTTTGGGGATTTTAAATTAAATGTAGCGCTATTTTGGCTTTTTGATACTTAAGGTTTTTTCTACAATTTTAAAGACTGCTTACTCCTTAAAGATAAAAATGACGGGCAGTTATTGTTTCAAATATTGTGTGCTGGATTTATTTAAACTAAAAAGGAAGTATGACGAACTGAATGAAATTTGGTATTAATTAGTTTACTCTAATGTAATAATAATTTAATAGGTCCAAGGCATTGCTCCCAAGTGTAAACAGAATGCGGTATTTAAGTTATGAATGACATCAATAAGCTGTTTATTATGGACCCAACATATCTAAACCAAACATTTTATGAATATCAATATCTTAAGTGTATTGACTAAAGTGACGTAAATACACCCATATTTAAAATGACTCTAATTTATACTAAATATACTAATGACTAAATAAATGGTTTGTATGTCTATATCAAAAAAAAAACTAAAAAATTTACATATTCTTACTCTTAAGACTTTTCTAAAATCCTAATAGGTATAACCTTTTTATGCGCCACTAAAAATTAGGTATGGTACATTCCACAATAATTCGTTGATTTCTTGAACGCAATAAAATTTAAATGACCACCCTCAGTGGAAAACCCAACCATAAATAAGGTATCTGACAAATACCTATTGAAAGGGTACAGGACCTGATTACCTACTAATATCAATAGTTTAGGTTAGCTATTTTGGATGCTCAATAACACACACGAAAATACCTTGACAAACTACTGATGAACTAAGACGAAAAGACTCTACTTTATGTTGAACACCTGCAATTTGCCTTTAACCTACATAATATACCAAAAAATAGGTACAATAATAAATAAAGGAAATTTTAAGTCCGAACCTACATGCAGGTACCCAAAGTTTGAGTTGGGTTAAGGTTTCATTGAGATTATACGAGTCGTAAGTGTAGGTTAACCGTTTTTTAAATATAAAAAAAATAATTAAAAAAAACGCGAAACAAATGTCATTTTTAAAAGGTAGCATTTTTATTTTGACAGTTGCACTTTTTGACGGGTAATATTCGGACAGAAGTCAGTTTTGAGTGACATTAGTCGTAGTAATGTTTGGCAGCTGTTAAGTTTGACAGGTGTCATTGTGGAGAGATGGTATTTTATCGCCGCTTCATTTTTTACCTTGCTTTTTATTTGTTTTAACACTTAAGACATTAACGATTAAAAAACCTAACAAGGAAAGTGCCATGTTTACTAAAACACGTTTTTTTTTATCATTGCGCCATTTAGAATGTTTCTAAATTAATTTTCATTGATAGCGAATTACGCCCTTTAAGGAATACGCCCGCATTTAAACCCCTATAACACAAAAAACTTAAGAATATCTTTATTGATAAGAACACTAAAACATTTTTAAACTTGTGTTACAAAAATATCTACTGAATATACAGACAAACATACATACATTATATCTATTTTGGTATTTTAGGGTTTATGGCTGTAATTAATCATTCATATGTATATAATATCTCAAATTTGTGTTTCTCCCCTACACATATGTCAAAAGAATTCTCGCTTTGGAAGTAACTTACTTAATCTTCGCAGTAATTGAAATAAAAATTTGGAATTAATTTTAATTGTGTAAAATTTACCATTGTTAATTTAACTATTAAACTATATTTTACTTTCCTATTTTTATAGATAACATAAAATATGTTTTAATTCTTTCGGTAAACTGTTTTTGTAAGTTAGTTTTGAGTATTATTTTAAAGATTTTTTTATCCCTTTAGTATTTGGTAGGTTTATCTGAAATTACTCTATAAAAACAAATATTTTTTATATAATTGATTATGAGAAAATAATTTAAAACTTTTCTGCTTTACTAACCTAAACTGAGAAAAAGCTTCTCAGTGGTTTTTATTTATGAATAAATTTTGTCTAAAAGCCCAGATTTAATTTATGTCACGTAGTAAAAATAAAAATCCAAAACTATTCTAAACTTAAATATACCAAAACAACTAAAGCAACAAAATAAGCAACTTGAAAACAGAACAAAGTAAAAACCTGTGCCCACACTGCTAAGAGACAACACGTTTTTGGTTTTGATTTTGTTTAGTAATGTCTATACCTAGCCGGAGCTGTCGGTAATTGAATTAAAATAATTGAAAAATCGTATTCAATTACTTCTCAGTAATTGGGTTACTTTAATTAAATTACTTCTCGGAAAAGGTAATTGTATTTGGATTTTGAATTAATATAATAATGTAATCGTAATTGATTTTCATGAACCAAGTAATTCAATTAAAAAGTAATTCGATTACTTATAAAGTAATTGAATTACTTGGAATAAATAAATTACAACGAAAAATTCCATTACCTTGCTTTATGGAAAAACTGCCGGAATTTTGGTTAGCCAGAAAAAGCATCTTGAAACACGGCGGGCCCCTTTAAATCCAGCGAACGCCGCCTTCGCGCCGATTTCGTATTTTCGATTGACCCTTACCGCCACCGTTTTTATTCTTTTTTTTTTTGTAGAAAAATCTGTAAGTAAATGTTTGGGGAAGGATATTTTTTTATTTTAGATCATTTAATATTGAACTTGCCGAGAAAGCAGATTAAATAGTGTGACGTGCGCGTATGATGCCTATTAGTTTAAATATTTTATTTGTTTTGTATACCGTGTTTAATATATGTGGTAATTTAAATAGAGTAATTGCTAAAATATACACTTACTTTTAGTTTTAATTAATAATTGAATTACTTTTAACAAACATGCTAGTAATTGGTAATCGTAATTTACTTCTACTTAGAAGAGTAATTGGTAATTGTAATTGAATTACTTTTTAAAAGTAATTGCGACAGCTCTGTACCTAGCATAGGTTTTTTGTTTAAGAAACTTTTTAACAATAAATATATGTGGCGTTTAATTGTTTAAAAGAAAAAACGAAATAATCTTCTAGTCATCTGCTGGTTTTGTGCTTCCTTATGTAAAAAAATGAACATGGTAACTTCGAGTCTGCAAAACACTGGAACTGGCTATGTTTGTATTTTGCATTTGTTTTTAAAGTAAAAACAGGTCACACCAAAAGTGTGATCTGCCATGGAAATTTAGAAAAAAATCCTTAGATGTTTTTCGACTGGCATTCTATTGACTATCACTTTAAATAAGGAATAAACTATGAGCAATTTTAATGATTGATTATGGTTTTGACTGCCTAAATGTGAAAAAATTACAAAGTTCTATTAAATTTGGGCTTGTGTTTTTAAGAACAATGCAAATTTGTCATTATTTAAAAACTTCTAAATTATCTCGAAATCTATGCATTTTTAGTAAAAATATGTAGGCGCGACTACTATGAAATATACCGGGTGACACAGCCGACATGTAACAGCCCATAACTTTTTTATTTATAAGATTTAATTTTTGAAATTTAGGTGATGCACTTGTCATAAGGACACGTATTTAATGACTAAATAAATTCATTTTTTTTTACTTCCGGTTTAACCGGAACTATCCCTAAATTTTACATTTTAAATAGCACCCTATATATATTTTTAGCCTACCTGATCCGCCTCAAAATTCTCTTTTCAACCATGTGTCACACTTGTCATTTTATTTCAAATTTGCTGTCAAAATCGATTTTTTTCAAAAATGTTTGTCGGCCATGATGTGACAATTACAAATTATCAGCATGTAAAAGGCGTTGAGATGTGAAGAATAATGTGTTAAAATATTTGTGATTTTGTTAATTTTTATATAATTATTAAGAGTTAGAAAAAAAAGTTAATTTTTAAAATTTTAAAAATGTATTTCTTTAACGCTTGATATCTTAAAATCCAAAATAGCAAACTCCATTTTTTATTTAATGTAACCTTAGATCAAACATTTCCTATTTCAAATCATTTATCAGAACTAGTATAAAGAACTAACTTTTTTATTAAAAACGCAAAATTATACATATCTACATTTCTCTATGATAATTGTTTAGTTCACCTTTGTGTTATAGGTTTAATTATTAATTAATTTTTTGATTTGTACCAAAAATTTTTTTTTAAATTTCATGGATTTTTGTTTATGTTATTTATATGAATATGTTTATTTTTGTTATCTTTATGCTGGGGTATTACACTGCCTACTTGGCGCATTATTGTTACCTGTACTTATACTTATAAAGATTTGCGAATCAATGTAGATATGTATAATTTCGCAATTTTGGTAAAAAAGTCAGTTATGTAAACCAATTTTAATAAATTAAATAAAAATTAAAGTTTTCTATTTTGGATTTTAAGATATTAAGCGTTAAAAAAATACATTTCAAAAATTTTTAAAATTAACCTTTCTTTATGACTCTTATTAATTAGATAGAAAGTAACAAAATCACAAATATTTTTACGGCTTATTCTTCACATCTCAACACCTTATACATGCTGATAATTTGTAATTGTCACGACTTACTAAAATTTTGGAAAAAATCGATTTTGGCAGCCATTTTGAAATAAAATGACAAGTGTGACACATGGTTGAAAAGAGAATTTTGAGGGGGATCAGGTAGGCTAAAAATATATACAGGGTGCTATTCAAAATTTAAAATTTAGGTTTACCTCCGGTTAAACCGGAAGTAAAAAAAGTTTTTATTTAGTTATTAAAAACATGTCATTATGACAAGTGCACAAGCGAAATTTTAAAAATTAATTCTAATAAATAAGGCTATTACATGTCTGCTGTGTCACCTGGTTTAAAAAATATTAAAAAATACATAGAAGTATAGTATTTGCAGGTTGTAAAAATGTTACTTTTACTGTTCATGAAAAAACAAAGAAGTAAAAAATATATAAAATGGTAAATATTTTGCTTGTATATTTAAGTAATGATATGTAAAAAAGATATTAAAATATTTTTTCAATAAGTAGTTTCTTTCAATCTATAAATTTTTAAAATTTGAAAAATAAATATTTTTTAGTATGAATCATTGCCATATTTCTCCATATAACGGTTTTTTTCCCACCTCAGGCATATATTTTTATTTTCTCGACTTTGACAGAAAATATATATTATTTCCTGTAAAAGCACAGAACATATAATTCCAATTTAAACTATTTATTTATTATAAATATTATTATTTTCGTTGGTTTTATTTAAATTTGTTCACACACAAAAGCAATTAAAACAGACTGATGTCACAAAATATTTTAAGTTCAATTATAATATTTTCTGCCTTGTGTATTTGCACCACACACGAGTTAGGCTATTTATAATAGATAATACCCGCATTAAATAAATCGTTTTGTGTCTAGATTACACATTAAAAATGCCACCCACAAACAACATGACTAAAAAAAGACATGAATAAAGGGACCAACAGAGGCAAATTTTAAATTTAGTTCGCTAACTTAATATAATCGAAATTACTTTCATATTTATATTCAATTTGCGAACATATTTATCTTCCTAGAACTAGAAAAAGTCCGTGTATGAAAATAATGTTACAATTATTTAATGAAAACATACAGCTAAAACATGTAGTTATGGTAGTCATGATCACAGACTTCCACAATGCCTTTTTCTTATAATCTCATCACTATCTTACTAAAAAATATTTCTTAAAAGAAAGACAACAAGGATATTACAATAAATACAGTGAGGTTTTTATAAGTCCAGTGATTTTTTTAATTTAAGGGTTGGTAGGGGGGCGCTACCCTTCGGCCAAACCTTAACTTTTAGGGGTCCTTCAAGGACAATTACACAAACTTTTAAAGTGCTTCAAGAACCTACTCAAAATTTTTCACAGCTCTCTATTACTACTATCTGCCCTTAAATATTTGGGCATGTTTTCCAGTTATCTCTCTATAGCACTAATTAAAAAAAAACACGGTTTATGACATTTGATTTCCAAAGAAATGCCTAACAAGTGTAAATACAAAGTTAATAATAATGGTGTATAGTGGGTGTCTTAAAAAACGTTAATTTTTTTGCTATAAAATTAAAAATATTTTTTTAAACTAAAAAGTCGTAAAGTCGGTAAATCACGTGGGATTTCCAAATTAATATTTGTTTTACTTGCTTGCTTGCTGGACACTGCATAAAAATTTATAAAAAAATCGCTTAATTTGTCACTACGACATATGTTTGAGTTTTGTACAGGGTGGCCCATTTATCTTGGGACACTACCTTATCCCATAAAATATACATGATACAGAAAAAAGTTCCTTATAAAAGTTTCTTAGTTTAATTTATGTTTTAACAATATTTTACTTTTTTATATACAGGGTACTCTATTTTCCGTAGAGACGCATCAACTTTCATAATTTAAATGTTACACCTTATATATTATTGCATCTTTTGATTTAACGTAAAATTCTAGACACACTTTATGTATAATGTTCCATACTTAAGTCTAACCGTTTTTGACATATTTTAAATTTTATATAAAAATGACATTTGCGGATCCTAAAATAATTATCAATTTTTGGTATAAGGTAGCCTTTATTATTTAATTTCAATTGGAGTTCTTATTAAAAAGGACCTACTTTAATAGATTTTATAATATTTTAATGACTGTTAATACAGGACATTCAAAAAATAAGATTAAAAATAAAATTGAGAAAACTGTTAAAAATCAATTTTTTAAACGAAAACCAACAAATTTTATACTTTTATATTATTAAGCATTAAAAATAAGGGTAAGTTTGTTGAAAGTTTCTATTCCAAAATTTGGTAGTTTTCCCAATATTGGCAATACTTACAATATTTCTCTATTGCAAAAATGCTATAGTCTGTTTTATGGCTCTTAAGTTTTATTAAGTTGGCCATGAAAGCGTTTAAAAACAATCAAGTACTAGAGAATGTCTGAAATATAAAAGAATGAAATGAAATAAATTAAACACTGATATTAGTCAATTAATTTTTGCATTTAACTTTTTGCTTCATCTCCCATAACTTTTCTGAGATAAGGTAGGGTCGCAAGATAAGCGGCAGTTAGTTCAAACAGATTTTTTAACAAATAGTAACATTTTGTAGTACTTGTTTGTTTTTAAACGCTACTATGGCCAACTATTAATAAAGCTTAAGAGCCATATAGCAGACTATAGCATATTTGAAATAAAAAAATATTATATTGCCAATATTTTGAAAACTACAAAATTTTGAAATAAGCAACTTTACACAGATTCACCCGTAATTTTAATGCTTAATATTAAAAAAGTATAAAATTGAGGGTTTCTTTTTTTTTTTTTTTAAATGTTTTTGGCAGTTTTCTCGATTTCATTTTTAGTCTTATTTTTTGAATGCCCCGAATTAACAGATATCAAAAAACTATAAAAATCTATTAAAGTAGGTCCTTTTCAATAAGAAATCTAATTGAGACTAAATAATAAATCTTTACCTCAGAGGTAAACTGTATTAAGTCACTTTTTTTAGAAAACGAGATTTTAGCTTTTTATCACTTCTGATAACAAGCTTGACCTCTAAAAAAATGTTCAAGGGCCTAACTTTTAAAATAACCGAAATAACCAGTTTGAACCTGTATTAAGTCACTTACCAGTTCAGAGGTAAATGTACTAAAATGACTTAATATAATATACCCCGAAATTTTTTGTTCAGGAGGACGTACTTAACACGTTCCCCCAAACATCAGTTTGGTCGGCGTCTTTCAGTGCTCTTATTTAAATAAAACGAATCTTATTCTTATTATATTTTATCACTGATGTGTTGATTGGACAAGATTATTACTGTTGGAGAGAAGTACATAAAAACTGGTTAAAAATATGAGTGGAATAAGTGACAGAACTTTAAAAATGTTGGCTATGGTGCAAGGAATACAAATAGGCCCGGTAAGTACCCATTTAGAATTTAAATATTTAGTAAGTAAGGTTAGAAAGTTTGTCCAGTGATTAGATGTAGTGTATGCTTATACATGAATAGTGTAGGTAAAATACTACTACGTTTTTTTTTTATCTTTTCGTATTTTTTGGATCTGGTGTATCATTTTAAAAATAAAATATTTATTTAAGTACTGTAGGGTGTCTCAACAAATCGGCTTAATATGGGGATCTCGGTGACTATCTAATAAACTATAATATATAAATAAACTTTGTATCTACAAAGTTGGTTAAATTAGGAAAAGTTGCATATTTATACAGAATTTCCATTTTTTTAATTGCATTGTATTTTAGTTTTTAAACGGTAACATATGCAAGGTCGGTTAAATAAGAACATTTTTAACGAAACGGTAGAGAAATATAAATATGTTTTTAATGTTTTTAAATTTATGAGTTTTAAAAAATTGAAAAATGTGTATTGTAAATTTAAAAATTTTGGATTTATTATTTATTATCAGCACTTTTAAAGAGCATACAAATACAAGCAACAAATGCATAAGAAACTTTTCTAAACAATATAATTATAAAGAAAATTAAGGTGGAAAATGAAAAATTTTAATTTCAATTTTAATATCTATTTTAAATTTAACTATTGAAAAAACAATTTGGATTAAACTTTAAAATTATATGAACATTTTACTTTGCATGTATGCTCTTTGATCTTGCTAATACAGAAATGCAAAAATTCAATATTTTTAGTTTTGCTATTTAACCAACTCTGTGTTTCTGATATTGACCGAGACCCCCATGTTGAGCCGATAAGTTGGACACCCTTTTTTGGGAGGACTACATAAAGTGACCAAACTAACGTATACTGATATTTAAAAAAAGTTAAAGATATGTGGTAAAAATTATCCCTAATGAGCAAATATTTTGTCACTTTTCAGTTCATGCTACTTCAGATCCCATTCAGCAAGAAAAAGAAATGGCTTCACTTGAAAATCCGTCATTTAAAGACACAACTAAAATCATCCATGTTGAGCCTCAGCCGGAAACATAAATTACTGCACCTCAGATGCCTACATCATCGATAAATCTGATTTGTTATTTGTAGGAGACCTGAGAATTCAATTAATCAAGATCGCTCACCAAATGTATTAACGTTTCTTGAAAGCCAGCTATTAATCAAGATATAAATTCAATATACGCAATTTTGAAGCACAACAAAAATAGGCCTAAAAAATTTTCTTGCACCCAATACACAGAATGCCCTTTTATAACTATGGTCCGTCACTTGCTGGAGACCGTGTGAATTCCATTACATATCAGAGTTGCTCAACAAATAACTTATCCACTTAAAAAAAGTAGCTTTTGATGACAGCCTGGAAGGTAACAATAAAACAAACCCGTTTAAAGTTGCCAGAAATAGAAAACGAATTTATTGCTCAACGTGCGACGACGTCATCGTATAAAAATTCTCGACCGCTTTTTGACTTAGATTCTGACGACTCCTTGAAAGATCCAAACTATAGCAATGAAGAGAGCTCACGGGATCTGAATCAAAAAGTAGCGCAGATGAAGAAGAGGAAGAATATAATATAGAAGAAGCGGAAGAAATAATGAAGATAAAGAAGGGGGAAGCATCACAATGAAATAATAGGTCAATAAGACAATCAAGAAAACGTACTAGAAATACGGTAAACTGGAAGTGTAATATTAGAAAGCAAAAACGGCGTTGTGGAGAGGAGTATATTTCAAAGAAAAATGTCAAAGTTAAGCACGAAAAATACGACCACCATGCCAAGAAACGTGTCCACGAAAATGTTTTCAGAAAATTTCACCTGACATTCGTAACACTATTTTTAGAGGAGTTTTGGTCTTCCAGAGATATCAATCAGAAACGGCAGTTTATAAGTCTTCGGTTGAAACATCGAATGTACAAAAGAGAAGAAGTAGAACAGATCAAAAAGCAAAAACACAACTAATCAGTATTTTTTTCTGAAAACGAGAAGATACGTGTATGTAAAACATTTTTTGCATACGCTAGACATTTCTCAAAGTTTGTAAAGGCATTATCCAAAAAACTTCATGGCGGTATAGTATCAGAAGACAAACGGGGAAAAAAAAAGATTCCACCAAATAAACTTGACGATAGAGTAAGAGATGGCGTAGGACCCATATCTGCAAATTTCCTGTAGTTGAAAGTCATTATAGTCGTGAAAGAAGCCGTAAAAAGTACCTTGGGAATGATCTTTAATATTACTCGCATGTTTGAGTTACATAAACAAGTGCACTGAGAATAAGATTCTGAAGAATTTATTGCTAAAAAATGGCTATATGAACAGATTTTCAATACGGAATTCAACTACGGGTTTAAGCTACCCGACAACGACACCTGTGATGTTTGTGACGAATTCTTAATAAAGTTACAATATTCAGACCTTGAAAGGCCAACAATACAGCAAGAATATGATCAGCATCTGATGAATGCAAAGACGGTACCACCAAAAAAAGGGGACAAAATAATGCAAGAGCTGTGTCGGAACACAAAAGTTATCATGGTAGACCTAGAAAATGTTTGCCTACGCCTTATAACAAACGCTCAGAGCTTTTATTCCCTCAAATTGTGGACTTTTCAATTATACTATTCGCGACTCACAAGAAATAAAACTTACTGCTGCGATGGGACGAAACTGTAGGTGGACGTGGTGGCTATGAGATGACGTCTTGTTTACTAAAGTGGGCATTAACTAACGTTTCTAGTGATATAGAGGTTTTGACTATATGGTCCGATAACTGCGTCTCGCAAAATCGCAACATTAACGCTGTACTTGCGTACTTTTTTTTTATTTTAAAATGTATACCAACATTAAAGATTATAAACCACAAGTATTTGCTAAGAGGCCATACTCCTCGAGGTCGATTGCGATCATTCTGTTATCGAACGTAAAGAAAAAAGTACCACAGTTTAAAATTATGACACCGTGGGATTGGCAGCAATTAGTGAGAATTGCCAGCCGCTCCAATCCCTTCACAGTAATAAACATGGACATCGAGGATTTAAATTTTAAAACTTTAATGGAAAGCACGACGGCTTCCTTTTTTTAAGGAAAAAGACAAGCAATAATGAAGACTTGAAAATATCAGAAGTTGTACACATGCCAGTCAGATCAGATGATATGGGCGTATTGTATTTCAAAACCGATTTTGCTTCTGCTGAATTTACCAAAGAAGATTTTAATCGAAGTTCACGTAGAGCAGAATTTCCTAACGAGTTCCTTTAGTTCGGAAAACTTCAAAGAAGCTACCAAGAAATTTCAACATCTGCAGAAGTTATTGCAATGGGTTCCACGTGTTTTTCATGCATTATGCAAATACAGCTCACCAAGATAATATAAAAGATGAATAAACTTTCTTTATCGCTAAATTAAATTTACTTTTTTCATCCCTATAAAAATTTGATTTTTACTCTTTTGTTTTTTATTTCCTACTTAGTTAATAATTTTTTGAAAAAATGATCCTCCCTTTTTATTTAAATAAAACAAATAATGTCCAATAGGCACCTAATTATTTTTAAAAAATATTTAAAAATTTTTTTTTTTAAAACTCATCTTTTCCAAATTACCACCCCTTAGGTTTAAACCATTTTTTTAAGTCACCAAAGCATGTTTTAAGTGACATACCACCTCCCAAATTTACTAGTGGTAAATTATTTTAAGTCAATTTTAAAAAAAATTTCTAACTTTTTTCTAAGTTTAATAACTGTTCCTATTACATCACCCATAATAACTATCTGTGCGGAAAATTTTAATTCTCTAAACTGACGATTCATTGGTACACTTAATTTCGGAACTTAAACGTTTTTCGCTCTCCGGGAAAAATTACGGTTTTGTGAAAATTTTAAAACAAGGGTACCTCTGAGGGGACAAATGCTTTCTTATAAAAAAATATAATTTTTAGGATCCGCAAACGTCATTTTTTATATAAAATTTAAAATATGTCAAAAATGGTTAGACTTAAGTATAGAATATTATACATGAAATGTGTCTAGAATTATACATAAAATCAAAAAATGCAATAATATATGGGGTGTCCCATTTAAATAAAGAAATTTAATGCGTGTCCACGGACAATAGAGTCCTGTATAAAGAAAAGTAAAATATAGTTAAGATAAAAAATTAAACTAAGAAACTTTCATATGGAACTTTTTTCTGTATCCCTGTATATTTATGGGAAAAGGTAATGTCCCCAAAAAAACCCCAATTTACACTAATACCGTTAAATAATTATTAAAAATGTTATTGTTTATTTGGGACTTTGGGCGATATAGAAAATACCATATCTCCCTTTACAGTCTCTTTAAAATTTACAGGACGAGTCTTAAATATATCTTAAATTTTATCTCATTTTTTGTTACCAAGTGGATCTTTTTTGCCTAAACAACCAGTTCCTCATTGGATTTTGATATGATATACCAAATTATTATCTAAAACGATTGCCTTACCACACACAATACACAAGATATTGCTCACGATTCAGTGTTCAGATACAGGCCACCGCATCATTTTTTAAAATTGGGATTTTTTAGAACAGAAAAAAAATCTAAAGTGTATCTTAATCATTTTGTAACAGTCAATATTGTAACAGTTGGTACATAATTTCATGCTTGTAATTTATTAAAGGTCCAATAAACAGTGGCGTGTGTCAAAAAATTTTGAAGAGGGTTAGAGGTTGGTATGGGTGTTCTGAAGGCTGTTTTCAGGAGTTTTTAAGTTAAAAAATTACTTATTTTGATATAAAAAGTACGATCGACTACTATTTATGGTTCTGAAAGAAAGCGGGTTAAGCCCCTAAATTCTGTGTATGCCCCTTAAATGTATTTAATACATTCTTTTTTGTCTTTCTGCAACATAAAGGTCGTTTTTAATTAGGGTTTCGAAATTCACCAAAGGATACCGCACTATTTTAATGTAAATTGTCCTTCTGCCAAAATTGTTTTAATTTTAATATGTTATAGCCTAGACCAAAAGAAAACTTTTTTAGCATTGCCAAAACTTCCTTTTTCGTCAATATATTCAAAAAGTGGGTCTATGGGGGCTGATATCTATTTAGATAGTACGAAAATTAATTTAATATCAGCAAATAAAGGACAATAAAGTAACGTAACAATAACTCTCCTATCTACTACTACAATTTTAATAGATATTTCTTTTTCAATGGTTGTTTAGCAGCTTCAAATAAAGAAAAAAACCAAATAAGCCACTAGTTATAGAGTGTAACTAAAGGAAAGGATTTTGCATTGAAAATAATGCTTTTCATTTTCCAAAAATCTAAATATGTGTGGTAAAATGGGAATATTTTAGGTAAAATATATCGAGTGTTGCTTCGTCGGGTGAGATATAGGAAATACCATGTAATTTTTAATGGGGTCAATTATTGGCTTTCCTAATTATACTGGAGAAAAATTCTATTGAAGTTTGTTGTAGAGCATGCAAATCTGCGTCCATGATAAAAACTTTAGATTTTCGGTTACACTGTTTGCGAGTTAGATGGTAATATATTTTTAAAATTTGTTGCTTTATTATCGTCTCATATTTATGAACAACAATAAAAATACCAGTTAGTTGTGTATTAACGTTGTCATTTTAAAATTTTGTGCTTTATCATTATCAAAAAATCGTACATAACTGGTATTTTTATTTTTGTTTATAAATATGAGGCGATAATAAAGTGACAATTTTTAAAAATATATAAGTTTAGATACTACTCGCAAACGGTGTGGGATTTTCTATATCTCGCCCGACAATGCACCACCCGATATGTTTTAAAATTTTATTGTCTCTTATTAATTCATAACATCTAGGATTTTTCATATTATTAAACATGTCCACTTAGTAAAACAATCATTCATCGCTGTTTTGAATGGCATGAACATTATATTGAACTACTAAAGTAAAAATGTTAAATTTCAAAGATAATTTTTAACGCTTCTTGATCAACATTACACGGAAAACCTAACCACAACTAACGAAAAATGATGGGTCATTGCATTGTAAATAGATATATGTATGCCAAATAGGGTGCCAGATTCGAGTGTAGGGGATCCAAAACCGTGAGATCGAAGTCGGTTAAATATGGCAAAGTTGCGCATTTAGGTTCTAATAATCATTAGAAAGTTGAAAATTCAGTACTTCCGGAGATATCCGGAAAAACGAAATTTGCTGATTTCGTTTTGTTTTTTGACGTTATTTAAAGAGATATGAAAAACAAAAGACACTTTCTCATGGCTACTTCTTAAGCTCTACAAAACAGAGATTTTCGTACGACGTTTCGTTTGTTAGACCATCATCAACTTTATTTTTTTAAATACGGACCTAGGTTTTTATTTTATTTTTTTGAACCTCTTATTATCCCAATTACAAAAATGTATAACACTTAATATTTATTAACAAATATGGAACGCCCCTATAAGAAGTTATGTGCGTTCCTTGTCTTACTCATTGTCTCTTATGGAAATATGTTTATTTAACAGAAAAATATTAAGTGTTATACATCATTGTAATTGGGATTATAATTGCTTCAAAAAATTGCAATAAACAATTGAGTGCCGCATTTAAAAATAAAGTTGATGATGGTTGGAAAAAAACGCGTAGAAAATCTCTCAACGCTGTTTTGTAGAACTTAAGAAGTGGCCATGAGAAAGTGTCTTTGTTTTTCATATCTTTTAAATAACCCATAAAAAAATAAAACCGAAATCAGCAAATTTCGGTTTTTTTCCGGTATCTCCGAAGTACTCGGGAAATTTTTCAACTTTCTAATCGGCATATTTTAAGGCACCTAAATGCGCAACTTTGCCATAATTTAACGACTTCGTATCTCTACGGTTTTCGAGATCCCCATGCATGCACTCAACGTGGCACCCTGTATATATACAGGGGTCAGGTATAAATTGGGATAATAAGAGGTTCAAAAAAATTAAATAAAAAACCCAGGTCCGTATTTAAAAAAATAAAGTTGATGATGGTCTAACGAAAACGAAACGTCGTACGGAAAATATCTCAACGCTGTTCTGTAGAGCTTAAGAAGTAGCCATAAGAAAGTGTCTTTTGTTTTTCCATATCTCTTTAAATAACGTCAGAAAAAAATAAAATCAAAATCAGCAAATTTCGGTTTTTTCCGGATATCTCCGGAAGTACTCGGAATTTTACAACTTTCCAATCGGCATGTTGTTAGGCACCTAAATGCGCAACTTTGCCATAATTTAACCGACTTCGTATCTCCTACGGTTTCCGATATCCCCATGCATGCACTCGAATCTGTGGCACCCTGTATACAGTACAGGAAGTGCATGATTTTTGTGTCCAAATGCTGTAATACCGTCTCGTTTCACCAGGTGGAAAAATAGTATATCCATGTATGAACTGGACAAAAATATTGTCCAGATGGTAAAATAAAATATTATCACACTATCTGGTTACATTTCAGAAACTGGACATTTAGTTTATGAAATGGACAATTACGCCATGTGAGTGCGACATATACATTAAGGTCTAAATATCTAGGCAATTTTTGTGCTTCGTATCATCTAAATAGTTAAATACAGTAGTGTAAATAATCATTATGCCTCATCCCCCTCCCATGGACCCACTTTTTGAATACATGGATGGCAATGGTAAGTTTTTTTTTGGACTAGGCTATAAAGTATTAAAATTATAACATTTTTGGAAGAAGGCCAATTTACATTAAAATAGTGCAATATTAAGACATCATGAATCTATATGGAAAATATTTTTTAAATTAAATATTAATTTATTTGAGAACTGATGCTTGAATAAAGCATTTTTGTTGCAAGGCAACAACAATAAAATTTGATTTATTTTATTTTCCGTAAAAATTATGAAAAAATAAATTAAGGAAATAGTTGTTTTGCTTTTTATTAAGGTAGTCTTAAAAATCTGTTAAAGATCCAAATTTCTTTCCTGTAAAGATGTAATGTTTACATTTTTTTAAATTCACTCTTGAAAAATGAGAAGATTGTTATGCCAAAATTTCCTTCATTAATATGATATTTAAGTGCCTTGACCTTAAAATCTGTAAAATGACCTTCAAGTTAATACATTTAAATCTTAATTCCTTAACCAACTGCTTAGTCCTCTTTTAACAACTCCTTAAGGGGGATAGCCACTGTGACGGCCAAAAAATAAGCGATGTTTGGGAATTTTTTTGACAGGAATAATTAAGGAATTTGGGGATCGAGGTTTATAAAATTTATTAAGTGTACATTAAATATAGTTTTTACAAATTTTTACTAAAAAATATTAAATGGTTACACAGTTATAGACAATACCGTAAAGTAAAAAAAAATCCCCCTTCATAACGACATTGATGTCTCGAAAAAAAATATCAGAGTTTATTATAATCTGTATGTATGTAGTTATCGTTGCACGTAGCCATTTTTTTTATGTTGCTTTTGTAAAAAATAACGATCAATTAAATATTTTTTCGCCTTTTTTTTTTGATTGGATCAATCCTAGAAAATAGTAAAAATTGATTTTTTTTTAAATCGGCTACGTGCAACGAAAACTACATTCTTACAGATTATATTAAACTCTGATTCTTTTTTCAGATAACCCGTTTTCGAGAAATCAATGTCGATATGAAAGGGGATTTTTTTTTAACTTTACGGTATCGTTTATAACATTATAACTATGTAACTATTAAATATTTTTTAATAAAAATTTTAGAAATTATTAATTTGCAATTAATAAATTAAAAAAAAACGATCTGCAAATTTCTTAATTATCCCCGTCAAATAATTCCCGAACATTACTTATTTTTTTGGTCATCACAATCGCTATCCCCCTTAACTTCCAGACACCCAACCGTTAATAAGGTTAGTCATTTTTATTATAAAAAGATAAGAAAAATAACTACAACATTACATAAAATATCAATCTTTACCCCTCTCACTTCATTACCATAAAACGATATAGCATAAAATCAATGGGTCACTGACACTTTTTGGGTTTTTAGGTATTAGATAGATACCAACCTTAAAATTAACATCTTATTTTCGAGAGTTATGGTGTCCATAGACAGGCAGACCGATAGAACAGATCTGGGAAACAATCTTTTTCGTAATATAAGCAACCGAAAATGTGAAGATTTGCAAAAATCTTTTGGTACGATTTCTTTGCGATTACAATATTTTCCTTATAGAGGGTTAAATGAAAATAATTTAAAATGCCCCATTTTACTACCATAATAGAGCCAGCGAAAGCTCAAATCCTAAAGATTCTAATGTAACATTGGTGTTAAAGGCAGTTTATTAACAAGGGAAGGGAAAGACCTCTCAGCCAGAAGGTTTAACTGTCTGGATTTTCTAGAGATGAAGAAGCTCATGAAGAGGGATGTTCAGGTTTATTGTAGAATTATAAGTGGTTATCTAAAAAGACTGGTTAATAAGTTATTCTTTTAAGTATTTATTTTTTTAGTTAACAATACACCGATTTGCATACCAGACGAGTATAATAAAATATTGTTTTTTTCCATATTTAACAATTTTTATTACCTAGTTTTACCGTTCGCTACATTGCTGTTACTACGATTCATATGATTTTTATTTATTTAAATTTAGGTTTTCAAAAGAAATGAAGGCGTTATTGTTAACTACCAAACAAGCGCGGAAAATGATTTTTTTCGAATGCGACAGCAGTTGCACAAACGACGCATATATATATATATATATATATATATATATATATATATATATATATATATATATATATATATATATATATATATATATATATATATATATATATATATATATATATATATATATATTTATATATATAACGTTTTTCTTTCGGTAACTCGTGTGTTGTTGTCCTGAAAAGGACAGATTGTTTGCTGACGTTTGGCAAAATCACATTTGCCATTATCAAAGCTTAGAAGCTTACTGCTAATTGCATCCTGGGTGTAGTCGCTTATATCTTGTCCTGGGCAGGCGTCACGGTTGATTGGTTTTTACCTGTCTGTCTCGCTCGGCTGCGGTTACGGACCTGTTGTCGTCGAGGGTGAGGGCTATTTGTATGTTGTTTATTTTCCTGGTAGGTCTAATTCTATTGTTTATCAAGGCAATTTTCCAGGTATTTGGCAAACGTTGGCTGTCGTCACGGTTGTTCAGGTTTTCAGGTCTATTTCAATTTCAACGGACTTCACAATTCTCTTCGGTAGGTTTTCGCAGGTAGCAAGCATCCTAGGGGGAAAATCGGATTTGTGTCCGGTGTTTAGAATGTGGCGTACTAAAGAAGAAGTTGTTGTTCTGTTCTTTACTGCGTTCATGTGTTCATCTCTCCTTGCGCTAATTTTTCTGTTGGTCTGTCCGATATAAGAAAGGTTGCCAAAAGAAGAGTTACAAGCCCTACAGGATCTACGCAATGACTCTTCCATTACAATTCTACCTGCCGACAAAGGAAATGCCACTGTTGTCCTTAATAGCCACGACTACCATCAAAAAATGATCTCTCTTCTAAACGACCCCTCCTACAAACCCATAGCCAGCGACCCAACAACATATTTAGAAAAAACAACCAAATCCATTATCAAAAGTTCGCCATTAGATGAAGAAATAAAGAAGAAAGTAATTCCCAGAGAAAAGTCATCCAGATGCCCAAAACTATACGGGTTGCCAAAAATCCACAAACCGGGGGCCCCCTCAGGCCAATAGTGAGTTCCGTTGGTTCCCCAACCCAAGCCCTGGCAAAACATATTGCATCTTTACTACAGCCCTTCGTGGAAAAAGCCAAGTCACATGTAAAAATTGTATCATTTTTGCGAGCTCATTAAGAACATAAAACTAGAACAAAATGACATACTCGTAAGCTTTGACGTCACCTCTCTTCACTCAAGTACCAGTCGACGAAGCCTTGGCTATTACAAAAGAAAAATATAACCTGCCGGAACACATCATCTACCTAGCCAAACACTGCCTATCCAACACCTATTTTCTTTACGGAGGTCAGCGATATAGACAAGTTGAAGGAGCTCCAATGGGATCACCTCTCTCGCCCGCCCTAGCCAACTTGTTTATGGAAAATTTCGAAACCATAGCGATATAAAGAGCCGCATTAAAACCTAAACTTTGGCTTCGCTACGTAGACGATACGTTTGTCATCTGGCAACATGGGAAAGACAGTTTAAACACTTTTCTAGATCATCTTAACAAAATACACCCAAAGATCAAGTTCACCATGGAAATAGAGGAAAAGGACAATTACCCTTCTTGGACATGCTCCTGAAAAAGAAAAATAATGGAAGACTTGGACACACAGTTTATCGCAAACCTACCCATACCAATAGATATCTCCACGCCGACTCGCACCACCACCCGCTTCAACATTTTGCCGTAGTAAAGTCCCTAACGCACCGCTCCCAGTTACTGACAGATGCAGACCACCTTGAGGAAGAAATGAACAAACTTGAAGACGCCTTAATACAAAATGGATATAAAACAAACGATCCAACGCGCACTAAAAGAAAAGAGAAACCGCAGGCAAACGAAGAGGAGAGAAATAAAGCCCTTATACCCTATGTAAAAGGAATAACAGACAAAATTGGCAAAGTACTCAAACGACACAACATCACCCCCATCTACACGACCAGCAGAAAAATCAGAGATATTCTACCAACACCAAAGGACAAAATCCCCTTAGAAAATCAAGGTGTATACGAAATACCCTGCAAACAATGCAACCTTTCTTATATCGGACAGACCAACAGAAAAATTAGCGCAAGGAGAGATGAACACATGAACGCAGTAAAGAACAGAACAACAACTTCTTCTTTAGTACGCCACATTCTAAACACCGGACACAAAATCGATTTTCCCAACACTAGGATGCTTGCTACCTGCGAAAACCTACCGAAGAGAATTGTGAGGGAGTCCGTTGAAATTGAAAAGAGACCTGAAAACCTGAACAACCGTGACGACAGCCAACGGAAAATTGCCTTGATAAACAATAGAATTAGACCTACCAGAGAAAATAAACAACATACAAATAGCCCTCACCCGTCGACGACAACAGGTCCGATAACACGCAGCCGAGCGAGACAGACAGGTAAAAACCAATCAACCGTGACGCCTGCCCAGGACAAGATATAAGAGACTACACCCAGGATGCAATTAGCAGTAAGCTTCTAAGCTTTGATAATGGCAAATGTGATCCGAAACGTCAGCAAACAATCTGTCCTTTTCAGGACAACAACACACGAGTTACCGAAAGAAAAAAGTTAATATATATATATATATATATATATATATATATATATATATATATATATATATATATATATATATATATATATATATATATATATATATATATATATATATATATATATATATAATATACCGCGGAAGTTAACAAGAGGACAAATGAACCAAGCATTGAAAGATACAAAAAAGTCATTCTTATAAAAAATTCTGCTTGTCAAAAAAAATGAACTACAATGAGAAAATAAATTTTTATCATACAGGCGTCTCAAAAATGCAAAAAATAAAATGAACAAGAGCAAACAGTAATTTTTTGTTTTTAATAAAATAATAAATAAAAAACTTGCTACAAATTTACTTCTTAACCTGATTCTAAACTTATTGAAAAAAAATTGAATTTAGGAAAAATTAAAAAATCAACATTTTTGCAAGTACGCATTTTAATACTTTTACTTAAATAATACCTTTACATTACTTAACATTAATAAAAATAAATGTACAATGAAAAAATGTAAAATGTAAAAAAAAATGTAAATGTAAAATGCGTACTTGCAAAAATGTTGATTTTTTTTAATTTTTCGTAAATTCAAATTTTCTTCAGTAAGTTCGCAATCGGGAAACCGGAATTAGAAATTAATTTGGAGCGATGTTTTTATTTCTCATTTTACGTTAAAAGGCCAAACAATGACTATTTGCTCTCGTAAAGTTTAACTAATAACAATTATTACAATCGATCATTAAAAAAATAATTTTATCATACTAGAATTTAATTAAACCAATAGCAGTATCTGAAATATTTTCAATTTATTTTTTCATCAAGCCTATCTGGTCCATTTTAACTATTAAAGGTATTGTCAGTAAATTTGAGTCCAAAGCCATCACAATAAATAATTGTAAATGTTAAACGCTAAACAAATATTCCAACCGATCATAAAATTCATTTCTATCGTTGCTAAGTTGATATTGCGAAATTTTATTACATTCTCACCAAATAGCGTTTTGTACCTGGTTTAGATTCTCAAATTTTACACTTTTATAAATGACACTTTTTAAGTGACCCTACAGAAAAAAGTCATTCGGTGAAAGATCAGGTGACCTGGATGGTCAAAGTATCCGGTACCATGGACCAATAATATTGGCGTTAAAAGCATTTTCCAGGTACTCTTTAACCATACGGGCATTATGGGCGGGGCAACCATCCATTTGGTACCAGATCATTTGATTTTCCCGAACAACTTCTTCTAAGGCGGGTCCAATTTGATTTTGAAATAAGTCCAAATAGATTTCTGCTGTCAGGTTATAGTCCATAAAAAAGGGTCCAATGATATGGTAGAACAAATGATTCCCACGAATACATTTGTTTTTTGGGGATATTGTGTCCCAGTATGAACAAAGTGATGTTCATGTTCTTGGCTCCAATACCGGCAATTCTGAACATTTGGTTCATTGTTGAGAATGAATGTACATTCATCGGTAAAACAAATATTTCTTAAAAAATTTCTATCGTTATTTGCTCTTTTCATCATTTCAAAACAAAATGCCATTCTTCGCTCTTCATCTTCTTCCTGCAGCTCTTGATGTTTTTCGAATTTATACGAATATTTGGTTTTTTCAAAGTGCGCAATACCGTTGTATGATGTTTATTTACCTCTTGCCCAAGAACCCTCGTACTAACCATTTTGTTTTCCTTCACACTAGAATATTATGATCTCTGTTCTCTCTTTCTTCGGCTCTATTTTCAGTATCCTAAATTGAACATTTACAATTATTTATTACGGTACCTTCGGGCTCGAACTTACTGACAATACGTTTAATAGTTGAAATGGACGGAATGGGCGTGGTGGGGAAATAAACTGAAAACATTACAGATACTGCTTTAAAACTGTTTCCCGCATAATGCCACTTAATTATGGATTCTTTTTCGTCGATTAAATAATTCATTTTTTTTTTCAAATACCGACTATCACTGTTTTATCCTCATGTCAGGGACAATATTCATTTTACTGGTGCCTTTTCTTGTTTGGTTTTACCTGAACCAAAAATTTGGTAATTTAATTAAATAATTCAAGATTTGCCTATTAAAATTTTTTGAAACTTGACACGAGGGCTTGTCAGATTGGTCTCACCCTTTATTTACTCCCTACACCCCTAGAACATACATTTTGCTAAAAAAAAGTTTCTTTCCCATTTTAAATGGTACATATGGGTTTCTTGGGCCACTGAATTCGAATATATTAGAAATTACATTTGTGCGCCTAGAAGGGCTGAATTCACCCTTTATTTATCCCCTACACCCCTAAAACATACATTTCGCTAAAAAAGAGTTTTTCTCTATTTTTTACGGCACATATAGGTTTTTTGAGCCAGCTAATTTAAATATGAAGTCGGAAATTATAATAAGAGGGGTTAACTACCCCTATTTTCACCCATCTTACCCCCTAGATTTAATTAATTGATAAATTTAAATCTAAATGGAAATCTGATATATCAGAGGATCGGGTAATCAAATTGCCCCAGTTGGAATCCATCTTACCCCGTATGCATAAAATTGTCCAAAAAACATGATTTGTCATCCTTTAAAAAAAAATGTTTACACTAAACAGTCTTTCTTCTGTCTGAAAAGCTTATAAAATTGTGCGTTTTTAAAGAAATGTTTTATTATTTTGATAGAATTATTGAAAATTTGTCATATATGTATAAATAGTACATATTCATATTTATTATAATATAAATGTATAATATATTTGTATATTTATACCTACTTCTTTACTTGAGTATTGAATTCAACGAACCAATAAACCTACATCATCCCTTTAAATTAAGAAAAAAACGGTAATTTAAAAAAAAATGTCTATAGGGTAAAAGGAATTAAAATAGGGGTAAACTAACCTGAATGCAAACCAAAACTAACCCCTTTTATTACAATTTCTGGTATTAGATTTGAATTCAGTGACCCAAAAAACACATGTACCATTAAAAATGAGAAATAAAACTTTGTTTTTAGCAAAATTCAAATAATATTCGAATTCAGTACCCAAAAAACCCATATTAACCAATAAAAATGGAAAAAGAAACGTTTTTTTTTTAATAATTTTATGCTTGGGGGATAAATAGGGTGAAAAATGGGGTAAAAAACACCCCTTTTCGTAGGATTGAGAGTCCCTGTCCTACACTTAGTGGTTGATCTATTTCTAAAGAAAATGCAAAAGGTTTCATCTCGATTCATGCCTTTCCAAAATCATTTAACGGTGAATTACAAATTTACCCGGACTATAATATTTTAGTAATATTGTAAGTTGTTCTTTTTTATTAAACGCAGAGTTCGCAAGGTATTTTTTATAATTAAATATTTAAAAATTGTTTTAATTTTTTTTCCAAAAATAGAGCATTGCAGAAAAAAACTTAAAATAATACTTATCTTTCAAATTAACCGAAAAAACAATTTGTATTTGTGAAAAAAGCCATTTGAATATCAAAGTCGGTGCTCCGACGCACGCCACTATTAAAGCTTATATTTATTCTTATCCAAAAAAAAAGCATCTTTCTTAAAGGTCACTACATATTAAATATCACTGGAATATTTTCAGCAGTTTCGTAAATATGAATGTCTTTTTTTTCTTAATTTTTTTTTGTATTTTCGTAACCGAACAGTTTTGGACCGTAGTTTATAAAACAAATTAGCTTAATTTTCCTGTAGAATCACACCCTTAAATATTCTCGTACCATTGGGGTAAGGTAAGGTAATATTATTTAAGCAACAGACATACAACTTATAAAAAATGGGAGGAAATTAAGAACTTAATTTTATTTTCAAAAAACTAACCAAAACTAGTTTACTTGCGTCAACGAGGCAGAAAAAAACTATTTTCGTTATTTTGCTTCTGAATAAAAAAAGATACAGGAATGATATGTTTTTTTTTTCATATATGTTACTTATCGATTAATCTTGTTGAACTCGATCCAACTAGTCGCATTCTGCAAACCTGTTATAAAATTGACGTCAGTTAAATTAATTTTATTAGTCTAATTGTTATCCAAAATAAGATTTCTATAATAGCCAATAATTATCTCCTGTCTCAGTGGCGTTTCAATTTTTTAAATAGCCATAATACTTAAGCAAGATTTTTGTTATTCTTAAAGGCGATAAAAAAATTAAATACACAATTCAACTGTAAAAAGTTCCGTTAAAGTTTCCACATGCTTTATTATTTGTGTGAATAACTGAAAACTGAATATTCGCATTCGCAAATGTCGGTAGCAGATATTCGCATTCGCGAATGTTCAAAAAATGACACTCGTTACATCACTAATACACATCTTTTTTTTTCTTTATTTATTTATTATGTTACCTTTATTTGCATCATAAAATTCACTTATTGTATAAAATGCGTTCTTACACAGAAAAGTTTTCAAAACATCCATTCCATTGTCTTTATTTGTTAATTGATACACAACGTTTCGGTTAGTGATGTATCTTTAACCGTTTTTAAGTCAGAATTGAAAACGGTTGCAGATACATCACTCGAAACAATATGTATCAATTAACAAATAAAGACACTGGAAGTCCAAGATTTTAGTGTTATTAAATTCTTTAATTTATTTTGTGGTAAATTCCTGAGTACAGTAGGAAGGCATTTTAAAATTTTAACAATGGAAAATTCTACATTTTTTGCTTTTGGCTATATCTACATTTTTCTGTAATAAGACTTATCTTGTTTCTGGTGTGATACCCATGCTTTAACTAACATACTAACTACAGTTAAAATGTTATGCTTCATAAATAGCATGCTACCAAAAATACAGCGCAAACACCTCTTTTAAAGTAACAGTACTCTTTGCATATCATAAATTTTCTCATCAAAACATTACCATATCCTAACCTAGACTGTACAGAAGCATGATAAGCCAGTTACATCTGTACCAATTCTTTCCGCAATGATCCTTAAAGCACCACAGCATTTAGCAATCTCAGTGGTTACACCCTCAACGTTTATTCTCCAATCCAACCTCCCTAAGTAGTAAAGATCTCTCTTGTAGAGGTTTAATTAGTTCTAACAACTCTCCCGTTTTACAAAATGACTGACGGTACATCGGTTTTAGTCAGTGGTCACTTATTTGTTATCAGTTACAGAAAATGGAACATTTCCGTTTTGCGGGTACAGTCTTGATGTTTTGAATATATTCAACTTTCAAAATTAAAACACCTGACTCGCGTCTAGCGACACTCCCGCTGGCGAGCTTCTTGACGGTGTTGACACATGAAACATGCTTTATTATGCAGGGACTCGGCTAAAAAATTACATTTTAATGTAATAATTTGGGGTCTTTTTTAATACGTCCCCGCATTTTTACGTCTGAAATATAATTGGGGAAAATAAAAAGCCGCTTTGCTAACCAGAACTAACCATGACCGACTAGAACTTAGGGCTTTTGAATTTGTCTAAATTATTTGTAGAAGTTATAAACAAAATTTTAACTACGAATTAGAAAAAAACCCGAGAAATATATAATTACACTTTAAAAAAATATATCTTTTACCATATCAAAAATTATAAAAATTTTGTTAATAACTTCTATGTAGGGATAATTAGACAGACTGGTTAGCAAAGCGGCCTTTTATTTTTCCCAATTATATTTCAGGCGTAAAAATGCGAAGACGTTTTAGAAAAGACCCATGATTTGTTTTTTTACATTAAATGCATTATTTAGAAAAAGCCTACTTTTCAAATTACGCGCCGAGTCCCTGCATAATAAAGCATAGGCGTGTTGTTAAATTCATCAGATGGTTTAGCGCTGAAATCTATCGTGACGTCACACTAGATTACCGCTAGTTTTATCCTTGTCCATATACTACTAAAACAACGGTCATCTTTCTTTAGCGCTTATCCATCAATTAATTTAAAAACGGCTTAATGAAACAGCGATTAGTGCGCACGATTCATCGATGAATTTAACAACACGCCTCATATTTCATGTGTCAACACTGTCCAGAAGCTCGCCATCGAGGGTGTCGCTAGACGTCAGTAAACACCTGGGCTAACCATATTTTAATGGCTGAAAAGATTTTGTAATTATTTATCTAATATGTTTAGAGTGCGATATGGTTTGCCGCAAGGCTTTTACTGTGGTTCCCCCTACCTTAAAGTTGGTTACCAATGATGTTGGTCACGTTTTGATTATCTTTTGTTCTGTGCATTGCGTTATAGCCAATTGATCTCTCCAGCTCGACCTTGATTCGCTTGTCAAGTGGTTGGGTTGACCTGGCTTTAAATGCATCCAAGTGGTCAGTATAACATTTTCCAGAAGATATTCAAATCTCATCTTGAGGTCACAGTAGATCAACAACTGAACTTCTTGGTGCATATTAATATTAGAGTTCAGTATTCGGACGATTGGATTTTGTTTTGGGCCATAGTAAAGACTTCTGTTTCCATAATCTTGATCCCCAATTATGCTACATAAAAGTTTTATAGATATTTGCTTGTAGGCTGGGTTTCAATATTCATCGATGTCTGTGAGAGATGTGTTTGATTTTAGCCCCCTGGAGAGCAGTCGAAATGGATGGGACATTATCTTTTTGTTTAAGCTTTTGACTAGCCTTATCTGTCTGGTCTCTTAAATTTTAGTGCTGGCGGCCGTGCTTTTAATAATTAAAATCTCTTTATCGCATAAACTACGGCTATCATGGTTCCATGTTCAGAGTGCAAAAACACAACAATCCTAATTGTGATATTTTGATCTTCCAGATTTTCTGTTTAGATTTAAGAACATAACGCTCCTAATTATCAATTGTAAATTTCGTTATTTATTTGCTTATTATT
>JAHBCN010005994.1:51681-79400 GCA_019359885.1 Listronotus oregonensis | reverse complement strand
GCAGACTTAAGTTTATTTTCTTCCCTTTTTTAGTACAAATTTGCCTGTCGATTGAATTTGAAAAATTTTTTTTGTGGTATTATCATTAGTTTTGTTGTTAACGGCAACACAGCCTTTTCCCCCCAGGCAGCCACATTCCCCCTTTTTTTGTGTTGAATTTCCTTGAAAATTTAAACCCGGGGTTTACGCAAAGAAATAAATTATTGAAATTCGACCGTTCGCCATCTAGTTGAAATTTTAAAAAACAATTTTTTTGACAAAAAAAAAAACCCAAAAAAGGGGGGCGTAATAGAGAAACCCCAACCCTTTTGAACTAGTTATCCCCAAAAAAAAATCATTTAACTTAAAAAAGAGCGAATAATGTTAAAAAAATGTTTACCAGGGGTTTTTTGGGAACGAAATCCAGAACTACCCCTTTGGATGCTGCAGAGATACATATGTGCAATTTTAAAAAAATTTTTTTGCATACGGTATTCGGTTTTTTAAAAAGGAAAAAAAATCAGTATTAGTAATTACCGGGGGATACGGAAAAAATGCTTTTTTTCGTTTTTTTTTCACACTTTTTTTTTTTCGATTGTTAAACATGAATCAGAAGCTGTTTTTTGGCTGTTCTTATGGTTTTAAAAAAATAATAATTGAATTTTTAAAACCCTTTAAAAGAAATATTTTTTTAAATTTTCATTTAAAAACATATTTAAAAACTAAAAAAGGTTAATTTAAAAAAAAAAACATTAAAAAAAAGAAGGGAAAAAAAACCCAATTTTAAAAAAAAAGTGGAAAAAAAAGTTTACCCCCAATTTAAAACTCAAAATTTCCCCAAAATGTTGACCTTTTAAAACAGGTTGTAATATTTCCCTTTTTTATGACATTTTTATAAGGTCTAAAAAAACCCCTTGTTCTCCCCCCCAAAATGTTTAATCAAAAATATTCTCGTTTGGAAATCCTAAATATGGAACACACAAGCCCCAAATAGTTTTGGTTCTACAAGCTGTGTTTTTGAGCTTTGTTTTTAATATAGTGGTTTTTTTTGATGAAGCAAGGGGGAATATCGTATTTAATATTGAGATTGCAAAAGGGGGGGAAATTTGGGGGAAGTCGGGGGTAACTTGGATTTTCTTTTCGTTCTGCTTTTTTATCTTTTTTAATTTATGTCAAGACTAAAATTTTTTTTTTTTTTTCATGTAAAAATAAAATCGGGGGAAAGGGAAAAAAAAGTAAAAAAATATTTTTTTGGAAAAAAATTGAAAAAAATTCCAAAAAAACAAATTTGGGGGGGTGCAAAATTAAGCAAAAAAAAATTCATTTTTTTTTAATCCGAATAATACCAAAAAAAAATAGGCTTGTTACTAATTTAAAGGGTTGATGGGGGAAAATTAAAAAAATAATTTGGTTATTAAAAAAATTTTTTTTTTAAAAAATTTTTTTTTAAAAAATTTTTATTTTTTTTTAAAATGCAAAACCACTGGAATTTTTTTCCCCCACCCCACACAACCCGGGGCACTTTTTAAAAACGAGCGATCGTCTTTTTCCCCAAATTTTGGACTTGGGGAATATAATAAATAAATGAATTACTACGAAAAACTCAATTACTTTTTATTATTAAAAAACTGCCGAAATTTTAGCCAGCCAGAAAGAGCATCTTGAAACACGGCGATCCGCTTTGAATCCGGCAAACGCCGCCTTCGCGCCGATTTAGTATCTTCGATTGATGCTTTCCTTCACCGTTTTTATACTTTTTGTAAAAAAATCTGTTGACGTTTGGCGTATTTTAGAGCCATTTGATGTTAAACTTGCCGAAAAAGCGGTTCGAATTGTGTGACGTGCGCGTGTGTAATATGTGGTAATTTAAATAGAGTAATTGCTAAAATATTTAATTACTTTAAGTTTTAATTGATAATTAAATTACTTTTAACAAACATGCTAGTAATTGGTAATCGTAATTTACTACTACTTAGAAGAGTAACTGGTAATTGTAATTAAATTACTTTTTAAAAGTAATTGCGACAGCTCTGCATACATCATACATTTGCTTTTATGTATACAGAATCATGTACAGGGTGTCCGGTTATAAATGTAACCCCTATGAACTTTTTTATTTGACGTTTGGAAAAAATAAGTTTGGTATATAAGTTTAATGTTTTAAAATAATGTTTTTAAAAAAATGCTTAATCTTGTACAGGGTGTTTCAGAAAGTCTGGACGTGGTCCTACTATCTTATTTCAAATGAGTCCTGAGAACTGACTAAAATTGTTTGTAAAATAAGTAAACTTTTCTCTAAAATAATTTGCGGACATTTATTTAAACAAATACTTTTGTTCTTTTTATATTTAAGGATCACCCTGCATTATACTTTTTTAACGACTTTTTTGCTAACAAATTTTAATTTTACACTGATATTTTTAGTTAAAACGATGAGGTTATATGAACTACGCATGTAACAATAATATAACTTACCTTTAAGAATTATACTATACAGAGTCAAACAGTTAAGACCGTTTTTAAATCGTCAGACTGTACAGTATAAACTAAAAAAAGTAAAAAAAATACCGACTTAAATTTAAAAAACCTAATTCACCACACTTAATCTTAAAAATGCAAGGCTTAATAAAGAAAAATTAACTTTTGTAAACAATTCTTTAATCACTTACTTGGTAATTAAATAAATAACAATATAAACAGTCAAATTATGCATAGCATTTCTATATGGGTTCCCATCTTACTGGTTTTACACTAAGAATTTGTTCTTTGGATAGGTTGTCCAATAAAGTTATCTAAAAATAAAATTATCATTTAGTAGTGTAAAAGTATAAGAAACCTTTGAGAATATAGGCTCTACTTAACTCAAATAAAACTAAATATGACAATAACAATAATTTAACAAAGACAAATATACATAAGGTAAATCAAGGTAACAAGAAGGTATATTATAACAAGTAATAACTACAATAACCTAAAATCTTGGACTTTCATTGTCTTTATTTGTTAATTGATACACAACGTTTCGGTTAGTGATGTATTTCCAACCGTTTTCAAGTGGTAATTAAAACTATTCCTAAAAGATACGACCTTATATACTATCCGTTGTTCACCGAAGCTTGACTGACTTGTCACGGTTCAGCAACGGCAGCCAGATATTCGGAATGTCTACATTAGGTTTGCTAAATACATTTTCATTGTTTGCAATTATTACAGCTTCTTTAAATTTTCTTTTCTTCCAGTGAGTTTCTTTATGAATAATGTTTGCTTCCGACCATTGCATACGGTGTTGTTTTGACCATGCGTGTTCGGCAATCCCTGATTTCGACGTTTCACCTCGTTCCGTATGTTTTTATGTTCTTTAACTCTAATTTCTAGTGGTCTTTTTGTTTTCCCGATGTATACTTCACCACATTCACAAGGAATTTGGTAGATACAGTCATTTTTTGAAACATTGTTGTCCGGTCTCGTCTTAGTAAGAATACTTCTCAGAGTGGTTTGGGATTTAAATGCTGTTTTAATATTATACCTATTCGCTATTCTGCGAATCTTTTCTGAAAGTTCCTTTAATATACAGAATAGTCATAAATATTTGGTCCTGTGAAGTCTTGAAAGTTCATATTAGAGTTCTTTGTCTTATCTTGATATTTATCGATTGTTTTCTTAACCAATCTCTCACTGTAACCGTTTTGCTTGAGATCCCTAGTTATATTACTTATTTCGGCCTGCAGAGATTCCTTACTGTTGCATAATGTCACCGCGCGGTTATATAGAGTACGTATGACTCCTCGCTTTGTTTCATTAGAGTGATTGGAATTCTGGTGTAAATATTGTCCAGTGTGGGTAGGTTTTCTGCATACCAAGTTTTGCATATGTGCATTATTTCGTTTGAGTCGACGTTTTAGTCAAACGAAATAATGCACTTATACAAACCTCGGTATACAGAAAACCTACCCACACACCAGAATTCCAATCACTCTAACAAACAAAAGAGGAGTCATTACTCTATAACCGCGCGTGAATTCTGCAACGTAAATTCCCCAAATAAGTAATATAACTACAGTGAGAGATTAGTTAAGGAAATAATCAATAAATATCAAAAAAGAACCGCAGAATAGCGAATAGGTATAATATTAAAACAGCATTTAAATCCCAAACCACTCTGAGAAGTATTCTTACTAAGACGAGACCGGACAACGTTTCAAAAAATGACTGTATCTACCAAATTCCTTGTGAATGTGGTGAAGTATACATCGGGGAAACAAAAAGACCACTAGAAATTGAGTTAAAGAACATAAAAAACATACAGAACGAGATGAAACGTCGAAATCAGGGATTGCCGAACACGCATGGTCAAAACAACACCGTATACAATGGTCGGAAGCAAAAATTATTCATAAAGAAACCCACTGGAAGAAAATAAAATTTAAAGAAGCTGTAATAATTGCAACCAATGAAAATGTATTTAGCAAAGCTAGTGTAGACATTCCGAATATCTGGTTGCCGTTGCTGCACCGTGACAAGTCGGTCAAGCTTCGGTAAACAACAGATAGTATATAAGGTCGTATCTTTTAAGAATAATTTTAGTTACCACTTGAAAACGGTTGGAGATACATCACTAACCGAAACGTTGTGTATCAATTAACAAATAAAGAAAATGGAAATACAAGATTTTAGTGTTATTGAAACCATAACATTATCTAACACTTTTAAAGAAAAGTAGTAACTACTCTAACATACTTGTTTAGTAAAACTATATATTTTACCACTTATAACACGTAGCCTAAAAGTTTAGGCGATAGCGAATTTGTAATTTGTCAAGAAATTTTATTTTTTACTTGTAGTTGACTACTCCACAGTAAAAAACTGATATGTTATTTTTTTTAAGAGTAAAGTACTCTTAATTTACGAGATATACAACCCTATACAAAAAGGTTGCTTATTATTTAAATTATCCAAATACAAAGTTTAGTTAATGTATCAAAGAGTTCGAAGGTTTTTTATATTATATTTAAACTTAAATAAAAAAATCGTAGCTTAACCACGTCCCAAAATAAAATTTTAAATCCAGAAAGAAATATTAAGAATTTATAAAATCGTTCATAAAATAGTAAGAAAAATGGCCGACAAAAATTGGTTATGTAGAAATACCCAACCTTAGTTTTAAATCATGTATCAACAAACTGTTATCAAAAATAACGTCACAATTTACCCTGTTAGATGTTTGGAAGCAAGCTTATAATACAAAAAGAGCGCTTGTAAACCATAGACAAAAGGTGAGGTTGGTAGCCTTGAATCTTAATTGATGAGGGTAACAACAACAATTTATTGTGGTCACTGAACCCCCATCTAATATCTAAAGGCTATCTGAGTTACTGACATGTCTTGATTTATGCTTATATTCAAGAGTTGATTTTGGCATCTTGTACTACAGGCACATTGAAGGACCAACCCAGACAGTGAAAAATATTTATTTCATTACTCTGTTGTCCAAGTGTCATTTTTGATTTAATTTTTATTTATTCCCCCAAACTGCAAACAGCTACATTCCATCTTTGGCCAATCAATAATGCAAAATTGACAACTGCCTTGATGTATCTACTCGATTTGATCTCGGTAATTACAGAGATACTTATCTTCTTTACTAGCACAGTGTTTTAAAAAAAAGGATGTATTTAATAGGCTGATAAGCTCATTGAAACAGGAACTTAGTTGCCGTTTTGTGTGCATATGCAAAGTAGGTAGACATTGTTCTTTATTCAAGGAAAAGTTACCCAACTGAATAGCATATTTCCAATTATGCCACAACAAACATTTTTTACTGTTCGATTAATGAATCAGCTTTATACTGCTAAATGTTTGGCTAAATTTTTTAACTACTAAAAACTACATCATATTAAGAAGAGAGTCAATACTAAAAGTTAGGTTTCTACCAATCATTTCGGGATTTTGTATGACTCTTTAAATACATTTAGAGTCCAGAAAACTTTATAACTGAGAGAAAGTGGATTTTAATTTTAAAGATTTAGTAATTTACTAGATGAAAAGCCTGTCTTCCCCAGGCGAGAGACAATATTTAGTAGCCTCTGTCTCCGTAAGACGCCTTCCGTACGGCTAACGGTAAAAAAACACTTTTTTGATCCTATTTTTGTCCCAGGGGCGAAATTCAAAAAACGGGCTTCGTTAGGTTCTAACCACTGCTAAAGACTACCACTGTGCCAAATTTCATGATTTTAGCTCAAGCCATAACTTCAGAATCACGTGGACAGACAAATAAATATATAACCTTCACACTATATGTATATATTGTATATATATATATATATATATATATATATATATATATATATATATATATATATATATATATATATATATATATATATATATTATATATATATATATACATATATATATATATATATATATATATATATATATATATATATATATATATATATATATATATTATATATTATATATATATATATATATATATATATATATATATATATATATATATATATATATATATATATATATATATATATAATGTATATATATATATATATATATATATATATATATATATATATATATATATATAATATATATATATATATATATATATATATATATATATATATATATATATATATATATATATATATATATATATATATATATATAGATTTGTCGGCTTTGGACTAATACAAGGAATCCTTTTTTGCAATATTTATGAAAAAGACGAAGAATATTGTACAGAAATTTATGCTTTTTAATAAAATTTTATTTAATTTGATCTACCTACACAAGCCGCCAGAATAGAGACCGCCTCCATTTTTTAATTTTGCGAGTCTAAAGACGTAATAAAAATAAATACGGGATGTTTCTTAATAACATGCTAATATTTAAGGGGGTGATTCTTCAACCCATTTAAAAAAAAAAACTTCATATGAATGTATGTCCTAAATGTCTTATCTTTTGAGATACATGGTGTTAAAATTTTAAGAAAAAATTTTTTTATTGTCGTTTTCATACCACTTTAAATATTGTTATGAAAATTGGTGTACGTTTATGCATTAAAGAGCATTTTTTGTAGATTACCCTAATTTCATAATTTTAACATTTAGAAGTTATCTTACGAAAAAAAGTCAAGAAACCAAATTTGTTTTAAATCGACCGGGGACTCCAATAATAATTTTTATTTTAAGAGAAAGCAGTGGCGTACTACTTTTTCCTTCAAAAATATCTAGTCAGGGTCCAGTACGGACGCCACTGTTGGAAAAAAAAATGTTTCTTAGGTCAAAAAATGCTCTTTAATGCATAAACGCCGCACATCAATTTTCATAAAAATGAAAATAACAATAAAAAAATTTTTTTCTTAAAATTTTAAAACCATGTATCTCAAAAGATAAGACATTTAGGACATACATTCATATGAATTTTTTTTTTAATGGGTCCAAGAATCACCCCATTAAATATTAGCATGTTATTAAGAAACACCCTGTATAATGAAAAATACTTTGCGATTACTAAACATTTTGTATTTTATAATATGAAAACTTTAAAGACCCTTGAAGTATTTTTTTACAGACGAAAAACTAAAACAGAAACAAAAACTTTTATTTAATTGTAATTTTTTAGCTTCTTCAACAAACACTCTCACATCAAGTATAAACCGTAAATTACAACCCTGTAAATTTACTTACATGTTTCCTAATATATCTAACTAATTCTTCTAGGTGTTGTGGTGGTGCATATTCCATTTGGTACAATCTTCGCCACAAAGCACCGGCGAAAACGATGTCATCCGACTGTAAACCTTCATCATAAGCAATAAGCGCTGCCTGAAGCTGTTCAGATAATTCTTTTACCTGAGCTCGGGTTGCTGAAGGGTTAGCGGCCTAAAAACAAATGACAGTTTATTTTAATATATTATTTGGCTTTGCTGCAAAATAATTCGGTAGCTTAATTCACTTTGTCAGACTTGGCCGGAGTCACCCTTTAGGAAAGGTTACACCCTTATAATACGACTCCTATTTAGTTTAGTAAATGAAGTCCGAAGAAACCTCAAACCTGAAGATCAGGTTGGGCCCGCACAATTTTTACAGGTATTAATGTATACAATAACCTTTGAAAATATCATATATAAAAAAATGTCCGCAAGGGCCTGAAAATGGCCCTTAAGAGCCCGGAAATCCGTATTTTCAACTAATTTGGTCGATATCTCCGGAAATATGACACTTACGCAATTCGTGTTTGGACGAAAATGAAGAGCAGTTTATTAACTGCAAAAATTAGACCCATCACTTTTGTAAAAATTTGATAGTTTTTGCAATAATTGGCCATAAATGCGTCGAGTATTTTTTGCACCTAACCCGTATCTCGAAAGGTGCTTTAAGTTACTTACACTTCTAAACGGACGGACTAATTTTTAAATAACTCACGTAAAAATGCATATTTTTGCATGATTCAAAGTTTACATGAAAGAAGTAACTTGTAGCAATATTATCTTGTTACTGTTTCCTTTTTCTTGTGTTTTTAGAATATTAAAAACTCGAGCCAAAGTTAGTTTTTGCTCGATAATTTGACCTTCCTATCAATCTGTTCATATTTTTTTTATAAAAAGTAATTTTACCGAATCCTTTTGGATAATGGGGCTTTGGAAGGTGTTGAATACATTCCGAGTCAAATCTTTTTGTCGAGTCTTTAACAAAGTGACTGTTTGGATAATTTAGCTTGCCATTATTCATTGGGAAGTATTTCAGCCTACACTTCCTATGCATTTCCAGAGAGGATTGTTTCTGTAGAAACACACGGTGGTTGTCCTTTCTCATCTTGCTTACATCTATTAAAGTTGCTAATCCAAGTGTTACCATCCCGTCCTTCTAGATCTTCGTTATTAATAAAACATTCCGTCGAACTAGAATTTACTTTGACTTTCATATTTCTGCCACAAAAATAAAAGGCAACAAAAATTAGACTTTCCTACGGTAAATAAATGATCTTTATTGAACTTGGAATAACAAAAATGAAAACTTACTTTGTGCTCCAAAAAAGGAAACTGAAAAAACTTAAATATTGCCCCGTTTTTCTCTAAAGATGTTTTGTCTGAAAACTAAAATAAAAAGTAAGGCGAAATTTTTTTACACTACTTACATCTTCTTGATTAATAAATGTATGCATTTAAAATCTACAATCCTTTTACAAAGATTGTTTATGGTCCTTGAAATTTTTAATTCCCATAGACCCGAGCATTTTCGAAAACTCCGGAAATTCAAAAAAAACCGCCCTAAGAAAAACACGTTTTTTTATAAAAATACACAAATATATGTATTGAATTTGGCGGATTGTATTCAACACCTTTCAAAGCTCCAAAATCCAAAAGAATTCGGTAAAATTACTTTTTATTAAAAAAATATGAACAGATTGATAGGAGGGTCAAAATATCAAGCAAAAAGTGACTTTGGATCGAGTTTTTAATATTCTAAAGGAATAAAAAAAAAGGAAACAGTAAAAAGATATTATAGCTACAAGTTTCTTCTTTCATGTAAACTTTGAATCATGAAAAAATATGCATTTTTACGTGAGTTATTTAAAAATTACTCCGTCCGTTTGGAAGTGTAAGTAGCTTAAAGCACCTTTCGAGATACGGGGATGCAAAAAATACTGGCGCATTTATGGCCGATTATTGCAAAAACTATCAAATTTTTTAAAAAGGATAGTAATCATTTTTGCAGTTAATAAACTGCTCTTATTTTCGTCCAAACAGGAATTCGTAAGTTCATACTTCGGGAGATATCGACCAAATTAGTTGAAAAAACGGTTTGGGCTTGGGGCCATTTTCAGGCCCCGGACATTTTTTTATATATGATATTTTCAGGGTATTGTATACATTAATACCTGCAAATTAAAAAAAAAATTGACGGCCCAACCTGATCTTCAGGTTTACACCTTCGTTTACTGTACTATGTTCAGTTATTTTTTATAATTTACATTTGTTTAGCTTGTTAAAAAAATTTAAAGGGCACGGACTATATAAGTCCATGCCCTTTGTACCTGTAACCTAAACTCCATTAGGTCGAGTGAAAACGTGTGGGAAAATGAAACAGGACTACAAAGAACTTACTCCATACCGGTGACGGCTCGTGATTAAGTATATCGGCGTAATAAGTATCATAAAAAAGAACATCGGAAAATGCATTTTTCTGGGGTTTCATTATACTAATATCAAGCATGTTTTATGTGAATTTGACTGGAAGTCAGGCAATTGGCAAGGGAAAATTAATAAAGTTAAAATTCAGATTTTTATTAATTTTTAAATCGTCGGTTTAAAAGTCACTAAGTACAATCATATAAACCAACTCATTAAATACCTTTATAACTACTAAACCTCTCTAGTGGAATATAAGACCTAATATTGATGGTTTTCTTTTTTCTTCATGCAATTTTTGTATAAAATCATTGTTATTTTCTTAATCAAAAAATGTTACTTAGCAAGGGAAAATTAATGAAGTTAAAATTCAGAGTTTTATTAATTTTTAAATCGTCGGTTTAAAAGTCACTAAGTACAATCATATAAACCAACTCATTAAATACCTTTATAACTACTAAACCTCTCTAGTGAAATATAAGACCTAATATTGATGGTTTTCTTTTTTCTTCATATCAATTTTTGTATAAAATCATTGTTATTTTCTTAATCAAAAAATTTACTTAAAGGGAAAATTAATGAATTAAAATTCAGAGTTTTATTAATTTTTAAACGTCGGTTTAAAAGTCACTAAGTATAATCTATAAAAACTCATTAAATCCTTTATAACTACTAAACCTCTCTAGTGAAATATAAGACCTAATATTTTTTTTTTTTTTATCTTGGGACAGTTAGGGTGATGCCTAAGTACTAACGTACCGTGGGTCTTCAGTGTGGTGAGAGGGAGTTTGTTCACCGGGACTTAAATTTTTGGAGATTGGGAGGAAAGGAAAAACTTCTGCGGGCAGCTGGTTCCATAGTCTTGACCTCTAGGGATGAAGGAAGAAGAAAGCGGGAAGTTCGGGGCCTTCTAACTGAACTGTAAAAGGATGCATACAAGTTGCACTACTGTTGCTCTTTTGGGGGAGCTGCCAGAGAAGGAATTATACTGGAAACTCCTCTGGCAGAAGCCGGAAAATACCTATAAAGGCGACAGATCCCCACAGCTCGACGGTGGGCAAGAAGAGGAAGCCTTGCTGTGAGGTGGATATTAATAAGACGAACGGCTCTTCTTTGAATGGAGTCCAGTACTAAGTGTTGTAGGGGACGCCATTCCCAGCATGAGAACAATATTCTAAAGAGGGGTCTGATTTGGGATACATAGAGAGTGTACAGATTGGAAGAAGAGAAATATTTTCTGGCTCGGAAGAAAATCCAACCTTTTTGAAGGGCCCAAGCATGGATAATATTGTTTGTGCCAGTTGAGGTTATTCTCAAAAGTAACGCCGACAAGATTAAACGACTCCTTGTTCTGCAGAACTTGGCCCTCATATGTGGAATGAGCATTTGCAGACTTTTTCGCGATAGGCCTGACTGTGTTTTGGGCATTAAACTGAACAAATTCCTGGCGCCCCAATCCAAGATAAGTTTGAGGTCTTGGGAAAGAGATATCTGCATTGACCTGCGCTTGTTTTCGAATTCAGGATTACAGGTGGCTTAAGAAATTGAATACTGGAGTGGAGGATACTATCGTCAGCAAAACTATGAATGGGATTGATTGTGGAAAGAGAAGATCGTTAATGTGTAGAAGAAACAGCGTGGGTGCCAGCACTGAGCCCTGGGGTACCCCAGCATTAATTTGGTAGAAGCTGGAGGAATGACCATCTACACTAACTGATATACGTCGATTAGAAAGGAAACTGGAAAGCCAAGAGAAAGCTTGGTGGCCGTGAAGGAAGTTTGTTAAGAAGCCCATCATGCCAGACCTGATAAAGCTTTGGATATTCAAGAGCAAGGATTTGGGTTCACCGGAACTCAAGGGACTTGTTCCAGTTGTGTGAGACAAAGGAAAAAGATCAGCTGTGGATCTACTGTGGAATCCATATTGTCTATCATGTAAGATCTTGTGTTTTTCCAGATACTTTAAGATTTGGGAATTAATGAATTTTTCCATTACTTTGCAAACAACTGAAAGAAGAGATATAGGTCTATAGTTGGAGGGGGACTTTTTGGATCCTTTTTTGGGGACAGGTTGCACACGTGCAGCCCAACTCTCCGGGGAAAATGCCTGTGCGTAAGAGATTCGAAAGAGGCAGTTAAGATGGGTGCAAGCTCGGGAGCACATTTTTGATGCTTTCTTCTTCATCGCAATTTTTGTATAAAATCATTGTTATTTTCTTAATAAAAAATGTTACTTAGCAAGGGAAAATTAATGAATTAAAATTCAGAGTTTTATTAATTTTTTTAAAACGTCGGTTTGTCTAAGTACAATCATATAAACCAACTCATTAAATACCTTTATAACTACTAAACCTCTCTAGTGAAATATAAGACCTAATATTGATGGTTTTCTTTTTTCTTCATCGCAATTTTTGTATAAAATCATTGTTATTTTCTTAATCAAAAAATGTTCTTGAGGAAATTAATGAAGTTAAAATTCAGAGTTTTATTAATTTTTAAATCGTCGGTTTAAAAGTCACTAAGTACAATCATATAAACCAACTTATTAAATACCTTTATAACTACTAAACCCCTATGAAATATAAGACCTAATATTGATGGTTTTCTTTTTTCTTCATCTCAATTTTTGTATAAAATCATTGTTATTTTCTTAATCAAAAAATGTTACTTAGTGACTGTTACCCTTAAACCTACGAAATACAACATATTAGTTGTGATTTATTGGTTATTTACTTTTTGTCTCAGGAGCTCTTTTGCCCTTATGGACCAGTCGCCATTGCTCCATACCAACCTAAATACAACTCAAGGTTACCTATCTTTCCTACAGCCTTGCTACCTAGAACTCAAGCTAATTAATTGTAAAATTGAACGATAAAGCTTAAAGAGATTATAAATTGTTACAAGTTTAAAAATTATTTTAATATTTGTATATAAAAATGTAATAAGATTTTGTGAATGTGGAAACATTTTAGATATAGTCTGACATGCCATTAAAATTGTGATACAAAAGGGTGCAACATTTTAAAAAAGTATTTTGAATAACAACCTTACTAACATAAAAACTACTTACTAGTAGAGATATTAAAAATTTAATATTGAGTTTGATAAATTTTGTGTTTATTTTATACATTTTAATAATTCACTTAAATAACTTTATCTTGGCTTTTCCTACTTCCGACGCTTACTGCGAAGTACCTTAATCTTTCTGGATTTGTCTATTTGCTTAATTTTTAAACCGTGTAGTTAAAAAAAGGCCTATATGTAAATATTTTTTAGTTATTTGTTGCTATGTCTGTAAAGTGTGGACAATTTAAAAATCATCATTCTTACACAGCATTTTGGTGACGTTGTCAGCATTATTATCGTCATCAGAATGACTGTTGTGTCAATTATGTCTGAAAAGCAATTATACCATTTTTTGGAATAAACTCTGTAATAAAATAGTAGGCTATTTTTTAATAGAATTTAATTTAAAAAAAAAAAAATTTACACTAAATAAAAAACTAAAACTGTAATATAATTTTGAATAGGTATAGCTTGAATATATTTTTATAATGTATTTTGTGTTTATTTAAAATCGAGTATACACTCGCATTTCCCTGTTTGTAATTTAACACACAGTAAACAAATTCTGGTGACATTTTTTTTTTTGTCATTCTGATGATGTCATAACCAAATGGTTTCAGAAAAATCCCTGACTTCTATGGCACAAATTACTTTATAGAATCTCCAGTCAGCTTAATAATATAATTAACAAAACTGATTTTATTCAATAATCTCATCAGATATTTTATTTACAAGAATAAATTGTCATAAAATGTGTGCCAAATTAAAACAATTTTATTGTTTTGGCGACAAAAGTTATTTAAAGATCATTAAATTAGACAAATTAAATATTAATTTCATGTGCACCCTGACCTTGGTTTTTACCACGTGTCCATTAAAGTATTGTTCAATATGGTTATACCACCAGCAAAAGAAGAAACCAAACTGAATATAAAAAAATGTATCATGGCTGAAGTAAACAAAGAAATACCTCAATTTGTAACATCCCAGGAAAACTGTGAAATGACTCCTAAGAAAATTTCAGAGTTCCAAGAAAAATTATCTAGTTTAGTTATAAAGCACTCACCAACACAACCAATCAGGTTTTACACAGATGTTTTACCTCCATTCATAATAAAGTTAATAAAAGTGAAAATACAAATGTACAAAGAATACAGAGCAAATCCATCTCCTCAGGCAAAAAGAAAACTGAATGAATACAATAAAAATATACAGAAAATGGTACAAGAATATAGGACACATAAATGGGTCCAAGCATGTGAATAAATTCAAAGACAACAGGGACGTAACTACTGGCAACAAATAGATAAACTTTCAAAATATAAAACTAAATTAACTATCCCTCCACTGGAAGCTGAAATAGTGTGCCATATAGAAACAAATGAAAATGTAAAAATATTAGCTGAACACTTTAAAAAAGCATTTGAAGAAACTCTGGACCCGAACTATGACCAATACCAGTTTGAGGTAGTAAGTGACTGGTATGCAAACTATTTTAATGTCAGACCCAATGATATTATCCAAAGGCACCACCATATTGACCAAACCACTTACTTCTCCATAGTTAATGAAGGAAAAAACACAGCACCAGGGAAGGACAATCTTTCAAAAAATATAATTAGAATTTTAGAACCACCTTTTTTATCATATTTTATATCCACTTATTTATCATATGTATATATGAATTCTGCCTAAATACTAACTATTTTCCTGAAGAATGGAAGGAGGGAAGTACAGTACCATTACCAAAACCAAATACGGACCATTCACAGCCACCAAATTTTAGACCCATTACGCTGTTACCTAATCTGGGAAAAAATAATAAAAAACTTTTAGTAACTCAAGAAGGACATACAATCCCCAAGTATCAATTTGGATTTAGAGACAATTCATCAACCAGTCTCCCCTTAAGCATCATGGCATCAAATATGCAAACTACCCGCTTACTTAAAAATCATAGTGCAGCATTATTTCTGGATATCAACAAAGCAGTGATTGCTATTTAAACTAAAGCAGTTACAATATGATGACCATATTTTTAATAAAAAATAATCTAGAAATTCGAACAATACAAATCAAAATTGGCAATGTTATGTCTACAAAAATTTTAATAAAACAAGGAGTACCGCAGGTTTCCCCCTATCACCTTTACTTTACAACATCTATTGTCATGATATATACAACTACGACAAGATAAACAAGAAAGAAATCAGCCCAATATCTTATATTCTCCAGTTTGCTGATGACACTGCTCTAATTGTTCATCAAAAAACTTTAAGAAAAGCTTTAACCCAAGCAAATCGCAACTTGTTATTTTCCACCATCAAATTAAAGATAATTCTCCCACAATAATGATTGATAATCATTCTATTTTACCGAAGCAGTCCGCCAAATACCTGGGAATGATTATAGACAACAAGCTCAATTTTAATGATCATACAAAAATCAGTAAGAAAAAAATTATTTCCAGAGCTAAGCACTTCTGAAGTCTGACCTATAGAGGTCATGGGATAGATATTAATATAGCATCCACTATATACAAGTCAATCTGTAGGCCTCTTCTAGAATATGGACACCCAGTAATGCTTAACCTACATAATAATGCTAAAAAAACTCTAGAAGTGGCAGAAACAACATCCCTACGAACAATTACAAAAATGAGACACCCCAGGAATATACTACATAACCCTCCAAATACACTACTTTATGAAATGACGAAAACACAATCAATTTTGCAGCGCTTAAAACACCTCTCTACCAACTTCATATCAAAACAACACAATTTGAAAATAATACAAGAATTTTGCCTGAAACGAACAGAAAGACAAAGAAGACAACAAACATCCTTTACATACATGAAAAAGTAGAATATCTAATTTGAATACCAACAACTCCAAAATTGCTTATTTATGATTATTACTTTTTTTTTTGTAAATTGTATAAATTTGCTTTTGTATCCAACATCAATATAATTTTAATAAAATCTTAATTACTTTAGGCTAAGGACCTCGGTCAATGGCCCTTTGATTTATGTAATTGGTTTTGCTTATGTCAATCAAGAACATTTAAATTAAATTAAAATAAATTTTAAGTACATATTAATATGCCTTAAAATAATACGAAACCACTTAAAAAGGGGTTTCCGATCACTCGATTGTTTTATCTAGCCGTGAAAAAGCATCATCAAAATTATAAAATTACTAACATCTTCAAGAAAAAATTAATGATTCCTCTAAAAATAAGCAAATTAGGCTATGATTTCCAAAGCTTAAACATATAATTAAGTCTTAAAAAAGAAAATTGCATTTTACAAACGTTTTTTTTTGGTGTTGTCAATTTTTCTAAAAACGCTCCTATTTTGAAAAACACCTATGAACTCTTACAATTAACACTGAAGTTTTTGAAATTAATGAGATGGACACACCACAACCACATGAGTGCCGTTCCTCTTCTCTAAAAGTGCCATGAAACTATTTGAAATAGTGATACAATACACTAACATTTATAGTATTACAATGTTGCTTAAAATAAATTCAGTTCATTAAATGACCGATCTTTTGAAAAGTAATAAGATGAAAGTGCTGAACTTAAAAAGTCATCATAAAAATTTTATTTATTTTTGCTGACAAATTGTTAAGAGCAAGTGATCATATTTTTAATTAGATTTCTAGAAGTGTATATTATTTGGAAGTTATTTATTTACATGCTGGTTAATTTACTTAACAGGTCCTTAGTAGGATGTTAGCGAACATGTATTACTGTATGATAGAATCCAATGTGCTCCCGATCTCGTTTTTTTTTTCGTGTTTGATCGCTTAAAGGAAAATATTTATTATACCCTATTAAGGTGAGTAGTAATAGTTGCCAGCTTACCCCAAGTTTTTTCACCCTTTGAGCAACATCAGCCCAAAGAGCTTCAACTAAACAATTTCTAAGGAACTTTCCTTCATCTCCTTCAGCCATTGCTCTTGCCGATATAATCCAAATATGCAGTTCTGTTATTACAAACCCCGAGTAAAATGTGTCTGGAAGATCATACTTTTGAAAAATTCAATGTAATTTATTTTATCTCTAGCATAGATAAATATGCAGAAGCCCTTATTTTCTAAAATAAAAGAATTCATTAGTAAAATTAAATTACAATTTGTATTATTACGAAGACTAAACAATTGTACACAAGTTAAACAATTCAATAAATGGACATTATTTCATAGCTTTATAAAAATGGTGTTATTTTTTTACCTATAGTTAAAAATTGCTTTGGCCTATTTTGGAACACATATAACAAAAAATGTTTGAAGTACCAGAAGAAAGAGTAAACGAGACAGCCACGTAAATTTGGTACAATAAATAAAAAGTATGGTTATCTGTATGTGTATCCCACTTCTGCTTTAGAGTAACGCCTTTTCTGACTGGAAAATACTACAGCACGTAAGGAAATAATTTTTAAAACCTTAATTTTTGTTTGTTATGAAAAAAATCTGTTAAAGTATTTTACAATTTTTTTTCACCAAGTTGTTTTATGGGTTCCGGTTACACAACAACGGCTGAACCGCAATATGCCGTAAAGCGAAAGGTAAGTATTTTGCGGGTGTTCAAGCAGTGGTTAAAAAAATAGTGTTCTTCAGTGGCCTACCCATAAACCAACCTTAATACGATAAAGAACCTACGGAGATCGTTGATCGAAAATTTGAATCACAAAACATGAAAAATGCTGACGTCCGCTCACTTTAAACCTAACCTAACCTAGACATGGAACAGCACAGACCGAGGCATTATGAAAATCCTTATTAACCAAATGCCTAAAGATATGCGGATGTAATTTGAGTCTGATATATTATAAATTAATATATTTTAGATTTATTTTATTATTCTTTGCATTTAAAAAAAATATATACATAATTTTTAGAAATAAATTTCTACTAACAGCCCACAAAAAACAGTTTCCCTTTTGTTTTTCAATAAAAATATTTATTATTTCAGATTATAGTAAGGGGCCATCCATAAATTATGAAACACCTTAAGGGGGGGGGGGGTGAGGTGCAGAGGACTGTAACATTGTGTGACAAGGGGTATGAGGGGGGGGGTCATCAGCTTTGTGACGTCACATGTAAAAATCTAAATTATTAAAACACAAAACTTAAATGTAGACAAAAACCGTAAGAATTGTACTAACTTTTTCTATAAACTTATTATTTATATATGTTTTGATTATTTTTAGATGTAAAATTTTAAAATGTGTGACTTCACACTAAGGGGGAGGGAGTCTCACAAATGTGATGAGTTGTGACAAGGACGGGGGGGTGTCAAAAAATCATAAAATTCATGTGACATAATTTATGGATGGCCTCTAATCTACCACTACATAATTTCAAAAGATTGATTAGTTTTCTTGAAGTATTCTTGACATTAAAAAAAATAAAAATGGATATCGATACATTTTTTTCACTAATCATCCAAGATATAATTTATCTTTCTTGACTAATTATAAAAGTTAAACAACCTCACAATGATATGTTTGATAACAGCTATAAGCAAAAAGAATATATCTTGTTTATGTCACTTAACTTAAAGCAGTTAAATATCTATAAAATTCAATAGGACACAAAAACACATAAAGTAAATTTAATGCAAAGCATCACATTTTAGATAAATGTGTAAAATTTATTATTAAAGCAAATTTTAACATTCTGCTTGGTAATATTTTTTAAATCTTTCCATTTTTATTTATTTGAAGGAAACAGTACCCATGTATCCTTCCACGTTTATTATTTGCAGAATTCACATAATTCAACAAATACAGTAAACAAAGTTAATTATCTAATTTATAGTAAAGCAATTTATAGTAGCACAAATAATTTGGCAAATATCAAGATTATATATTGGTAAATTGCAACAAAGCACCTAGATAAATCAACACCCATACATGGAAGAGTTGCAATCTGTTCACAAAATGTAAAAAGAAATCCCTAATAATATGTTTATGTACATTTAATTTTAAAAAAACTTCCTAAATCTATAATTTTCTTTAAAAATATATTTTTACACTTTTGCTTAAGTTTAAGTTTGAGGCACAATGCACTCTCATACATACCACCCCACACAACAATACTGTATCTTAACAATGATTCTAAATAGCTTTATAGAAAGATATTAACAAGTTTTTATTCAAAATGTTCCTTAGGATATAAAATTTATATAATTGCTTTCTGATATCCGATGTTAGTCTAAGTACATATTGTTCCCCCATTTAAAGTTCAACAATAATACCCAAGTATTTAGTCTGAGAAATTTTTTTGCTAGAGCACTATCTGAGTTTTTAAGGGCTATACTGTCAAATGAGGACGATTAATTGAGGTTATCAAAAAAGCAATTTAGTTTGTTTTATTTAAATTTAAAGTTAATTTAGAAGTATTTTACCAGGTTTGTTCAATATCTAGTTGATATTTAAGTGAGTGTTTATTTAAAAAGTTACTCAATCATAAAAACGATGAATGTGTTATATTATCCAACATTCATACACACAAGTTCATTATGATGGATGAATAACATTTTTAACTAATTGTCCACACGTGTGGACGAATTATAAATTATTTGTCAACTGTGTGGATAAATATTCACTGCCTTAAAAAAAATATTCTTGCAATAATTATTCCCAATACCTACTGTATTTATCTAGGTATTTATGTATAGAATAGAATATAGAATAGAATAGAGCTTTATTATCTGAAGAATACATAATTCTTATAGACAAAGCGGTCAGGTGCACCTTGTTTGTTAAAAAGATTTTCATGTACAAAAAAAAATAGACCATAAAATAACTAATAAAAACTCGAGACATAATTTTAAACTAACAATAAACACATGTTAAAATCACTAAAATAAAATAGGTCAGAAGTACATTATTAAAAATAAACTTAGGTTAAAAGCGAATGACAAGCAGATAGTTACACCAACAAGAAACAGACAAAATTTAAAGGATTCAATAAAATATATAAATTATTATAAAGTTAAAACAATTTAAAAAATTTTGCTAATCAACAAAATTACTAGAACAAACTATAATAAACAAAAAACAAGAAAACATAAAATATAAAATCACCCCCTGTCAGGCCTAGTCCAAAGCACAATCTAGGTACTTATAAAGCAAATCATTGGGTCTCAAGCAAAAAAACCTCCCAAAAAGCGCTTTAGAGATCAAAATAGCTCTGACCTCCCGAAATTTTCTTCGCTGTTAAGACTTCTAATACCAAAGGAAATGATTAAATATCTTTCTCCTATACAAGATAGAATCCCCTTACTAGTGGAAGGTATGGTATTTCAAGTTAAATGTTTGGCGAGTGTTGTACACTGAATTGTCCAATCTCAGCTTTACATCTTTTAAAAATAGACAACAAGATTCCAATAAAAATAAACAGGGAAGGTCAAAATTTTATGGGCTAAAAAAGGGTCATTGAATCTCTAGGTTTTACTTTGAATATATATTTAATGGCCCTCTTTTGTAAAACGAAAATCATGTTAAAGAGATATTGCGCAAAACTTCCCCAAAAACATATGCCATATCTTAAGTGGGACTCAATAAGTGAGAAATATGCACTCTTTGTTGCTGATAAATCCAAGTTGTTAGATATTACTCTTATAGCATAGCAGTTGGATGCTAATTTTTTACTCAGATGTAGAATATGTGAATCAAATTTCAATTTGATTATTATTTACATTCCATAAAAGTTGTAGATACAAATAAATGAATATACCTATATGTAATTATTTTAAAATATTAGTTAATTACTTACCACACGATCAACATTTAAAAACGGAATTTTTTTTACAAGTCTCTTGATGAAGCTCTCTTCTTTCGGTATCTCCTTGACTTCATATGTCGAAACTAATCGCATATTAGTGCTTCCTAAAGGTCTAATTTGATGTATGGACGAAAAAAGCCTACTTGTGCAAGAACTATTGAGCATAAGCTAAAATTGAAAAAAAAAATACATATGCATCTTAGGCCAACACCATTCTTCTTGCTATAAATACAAAAATATCTCGTAACTTAGTGTGATTCCATATATAGCCTTTACAAATCGTAATCATTGATTTAAAACGCTTTAAATGTCTGCAGTATGCAGAAAATGTAGTTTAGATAAATAAATTCTGTAGTTTGCTACATTTTAAACCTAGCTAGTAGCAGCATCACTACTTAATTTAATTTCAGGTCATACTTACTCGTCCTTGTCGTAGGACAGCATAAACGCGAGGAAAATTCATGTTATCAAATTCATATAAAAGGAAATAAAATTATTTTTAATTTGAATTACTTATTTTTATTTTTCGAGTTATTTTCAAAATTTCATAACTTGGAACTTAACCTATAAATCAGAAATCAGAATAAACATTTTTTAAAAAATGCGGTACGTAGTACACCTAGTACACTATTTATCTCATAGAAATATGTTAAAAAGAAGAGAAAAACTCATCCGGATTAGATTATTCCAAAAAGCATGTCAAGAGCTGTCACAAAAAAGGCGTTCGCACCGCCATCTCACGATCAACCAATAAACGTTAACATTCTAAAGCAAACGCGAGAGGGTCAGTGAATATGCCAAGTGACGATCTATAAAAAGGTAAGTATTTTTTTAATTTTATGTTATTTGTTAAAGCGTTTATATTATAATTTAATATTTATCGTGTTCTTGGAAATTTGCTGGTTACAGTGGTGTATGAATAATAAGGGTAACTTAAAAATCCTCAGCACAATTTGAAGGAGAGACGTCGTCTATACGACCTTCTGTGAGAAAGATCTATCCCAAGAAAATTTTTATATAACTTGATACACTACTAAGGTGTTTGTAAGATTGTAGTACCTCTTTCTAAATTAGTAAAAGACTATAATATCCCTTTCAGAAATCATTCTATATATTTTTTTGTTTTTTGGTTATATTTTCCTTATGTGAATCACCTAGTCTAAGCATTTTCATTTAAAAAACCTTACTGGATAAAGCACATTAAGCACAACATAAAAAGCAACTCTACAAAAACCATGTATGCATTAAAAATTGGCACTATCTAAATTTTACTTGCAATCTGAAGAACAACCTTTATTTTTATTCCTATTTTGAAACATACTGTTTACTCTCTATACCTATCAGTGTCATGCTGTTATATAGTTCTAATGATTATTAAAACCATTTAATTTAATGTAAATTCTTCAAGGAAAGTACAACAAAATTTGGTTAAATGACAAACCAGATTTTTAAACCTATAGTTTCTGCAGTTTGAATATGTTTTTTTTTTCATATCCAATTTTATAATAATAAATTTATTTTTAAAATATATACAGTTATATGAACTAGTACTGAATCTACCTATTTCAAAATAATAAGGAAACCAAAGTTTAGTTTAAAACGTATTTATGCTTTTTTTAAGTAGTTTTTGTTTGACTTCTTTTGTTCTTTTACTTTACTATAACTATGATTTTTAAATATTCTTATTACTTACCTGGTTGTTTCATACACATTCTAACTAACTATGTAACTTAGATATGTTTACTTGTATCTAAAAGTACTTGGCAAGATTTACACCTGTTGTTTTCCGATAAACATTTTCATTCATGTCAGGTAGAAATATTTGGTGGTGATTCAAACATTAATATATTGGGTTGTGACAGGAAGTGCTCTACTGATTATTTAGATAGCTTGGCAAGCTTTGGATATTTTAACACTAATAATGCAATTACCAGAGAGCAGGGTTTCGGGGGTAGCTGTTTGGATCATCTTCATAGCTTACTTTCATCTTTTTGTTAAAGGAAAGTTTCAATGTATGGGGTTTATCTTAAAAAGTTACCTGATTGATCGTTTCCTGTCTCTTTAAGTATTAAAACAAATAGTGTGAAAGCAAGACAATCTCAAAACAGACCATTTTTTTAAGTTAGATAAAGCAAAATTAAAAAGAATCTTGGTATAATGTATTAGCTGATAGTAATTGCAACATTGCAACCGAATGCTTTGTAAAAACATTTAAAAATCATATTATTTCTGCTACCAGTGAAATTAAAGTTTCAAGTAAAAAACGCTGTATTAAGCCTTGGATCTTTCCAAACCTGGTAATAAGCATACCTAAGAGAGATAAACTTAAAAGGTTTGCTACCTTAAACCCAAATAATGAACAGGCAAAACAGAATTATATCAATTATTATAGAAATGTTTTAGAAAAAACAAAAAGAATTAAAATAACTTATTACAAAACTAAAATTAGTGACAATCAGAATAATCCTAAAAATATTTGGAAAATTTTAAAGGAAGCTTCCAATGATTTTGAGAATCCTAATAAAATAAATATATTAAAGGATGATCAGGGAGATACCTTGACAGATAGTCTCCAGATAGCTAACGTGTTTAACATTTTTTTTTAGTTCTGTAGGTAAACGATTGGCTATAAATATTGATAAGATACAAAATAATATCTTTAAGAACAATTATAATAATGTAACTATGTTTTTCGAGCCCATTACTGAGCCTGTGTTGATTGAGGTTATTGGCTCTTTAAAAACTTGTTCTGCATGCAGCGATGATAGGATTACACCCGATATTGTAAAATAAAACCACTTGTTACTTATTAAACCCCTTCAATATATTATAGATCTGATATTTGTATCTAGTGTATATCCTGATATTCTCAAAAAATCAGTAATTATCCCTTTACATAAGATGTAAACAATTATCGACCGATAGCCTTGACCAGTGTAATTATTAAGATTATCGGGAAGGGGTCAGCACTTCTTATGCACTCTATGATGTAACTAAATTTTTAATTGATTCCCCCAACAATAACCTAAAGCCTCTTGCTGTATTTTTGGACTTAAAAAAAGCCTGTGATACTGTGGACCACCAAGTTTTATTGGACAGATTGTATCACATTGGTGTTAGAGGGACAGTTCTAAATGTATTTAAATCTTATCTAATAGGTAGTTTTCAACATGTCAAAGTAAATAATCCTTATACACCTCTACATAGAGGTGTGTCATTTATACCTATTCTAAAGATGTGCTTTTGTAATTGACAATGTCCAATAAGAACTCCCCGTGATTAGACGAAGGTTCGCCCTAGGCATTGCCAAGTAGTGTTTAGCTGTACCTCTGTCAGGTTTGTTCAGTAACTCCCTGGAAAAGTTAAAGTTCCCATTGTCTTGTAAACTGCTAATAAAAGTGTCTTTTGATTAGGTCCTTCATTGCAGACTCTGTCAGACCTACGATAGGTTTGGTCCCGGCAGCCTTCCTTGCCAACGAGTCAGCAATGTGGTTGCCTTTGGAGAAAGCGTGTCCTTTGGTCCAGTAAAGGGTGACCACATTCCTGCCTGAAGCATCCTCAAGGGCACGGTGACATTTTAGTACCAGACCCGAGGTGTAGTGTGGATAAGCACGATTTTATCAGTGATGTTCCTACTGCTTATTTTTTTGCAGCTATAGTTATGCCCCTAAGCTCAGTTTGGAGCGCACTCACACATAGCCCATTTGATGATTAAGTTCAGAGATCTAGAATAGATTCCACATCCTATACCTTCTTTTGTTTTCGAACCGTCTGTGTAGATGTTGATTACACCTGCCACATTTGTGTTCGATTCTCCTGTGATATCAATTTTGTAGAGTTTGTTAAAAACAAAACATGGTGCAATAGAGTCGACTTTTGCCTGCAGTAGTGGAAGCGAACCTATCGCCTCAATCCACAAACGACGCCTCCATCGTGTGCCAACTCCTACATCGAGCATTATACCAACAGTGCAGAGGCGCAACATAGCCGTAACAACAACTTCCTTGACAAATATGACAAGGGGTGAGACGTTTAGGATTACCTTCATGGTCCTAGTTGGTGTTGTTCTCATGGCTCCAGTGGTGTTGAGACAAGCCATTCTCTGAACTTGGTCTAGTTTCAGACTATCGTCTGCTGGGCTTTCTGTACCCAGACGACAGCACCGTAGGTTAGCATAGGTCTTATGATGGCCGTATAGATCCATAGGGTGACTCTAGGTGACATTCCCCAGGATCTGCCTATGGTCCGGCCACACTACTCATGAAAAATGTATGTTTTCTTTAATTTTTTTCCATGTTAGCTTACTATCAAAGGTTACCCCCGATATTTCACCTCTGTAGAAAAGCTCAGTTGTGTGTTTAGGCGTTTAACTTTAATTTTATTAACATTTCAAAATTCAAAAAATTGCTTTATTTTCCTAAATAAAATACTATTTTCTTGGAAAAATCGTCTTAAAACTAAAACTTGAAATTAAATTTGTTAATCACCTATATGAAATTTATTTATTTTCTTTACGAATATATCATTTTTACATTTTCTTACACTAAAGTAAAAAACATAACAATAAATATAGCTAATATTTTTTAACACTATCATTAACACCCCAGAACCACACCGCTCAACCTACTTCTGAAAGCATTACCAGGCAAGCCAAAGAAGTCTAAGTAAGGGAAACTATTTACAGACTTAACGATCCTGTTTAGGAGCATGTGTTGAGCATGTAAGGTACTATAATGTTTGGAACACAACAGTGGTGACATTCCTAAACTTCTAGGTGGTATATAGAACTCAATACTACCCAATTTGTAGAGTGATGTTATGTTGTTTTTATTACCTTATAAAAAAAGATTAGCTTAATATATTGTCTGCGTTCTTCCAGCTTCATTATACCATGATATGCCCTCACCTCATCCAAGCTTAGCAACAAACCTTCCTGCGCCATACGGAACCTCAAGAATTTTGAGATTTTCACTTGAACTAATTCTAAACGTTTTTTATGTATCTTGTAATAGGGACTCCATACTTAGCAACAATACTCCAATGCACACAAATTATTATACTCAATTGACATTTTTCTGATCAGACCTAACATAGCGTTGCTTTTATTAATGATTGTTTCATAGTGATTTGTATAACGGAGTTCACTATCTAGCCACACTCCCAAATCTCTCACCACGTTCACCCTCGGCAGTTCAGCACCCCCAATATTGTACTTAAAATCGCGCGTTAGTCGAGAAGATATTCAAAAGTGACCCTTCCCTAACTGTCCACATTGTGGATATTTTGATCTTTAGTTTAATGGAATTATTTTAAAAGCTTTAAAATAAATAAAATAAAAACACACAGTAAGAGGCCAAAAGGGAAGAAAAAGGTCAAGTCGTAATTTAAAATAAACTAAAATACAAAAAACTAACAGTTTATCCGTAAAAAATACTTAACTACCATAACGCAACCTTTAAATAACCACCCCTTATGAGATTTACAAAAAAACATTATTTTTTTTTAAACTAAAACGATTTGATTATAAATAATTATAGTCCCGGAAATGAAGCTAAAAAATCGCAAAACCTCGCATTTTTTTGTCCTGCATCGATTTGTATAAAAATTTTGAATTAGGCGCTTCTAACCCTCTACTTTAAATTCTATTTCATGGTGATGTGCGCTGTTTTTGTTTTTAGGTAAAACACCCCAATTGTCAAAACTTCTGGAATAACATTTTAAACCTTAAGGTGGGTAAAATTTGGTTTGGATTAGTTGATTAATTATTGTTTTATGTTTCAGAATACAATTTTAAAATATTTCAACCCTTAAAAATCAACCCTTGTTAGAGCTTAAATAAAAAAAATATTTACCCTAAAAAATTATTAATTTACCTTAGTGATTTAATTTTAGAATGCTGTTGCTTAAATATGTACTAATTTCATTTCCAACTTTTCGACCCTTATAAATTAACTCTTATTTAGCTTAATTAAAAAAATTTATCCCCAAAAAATTAATAGCTTGAAGATATAATAATTAAAAATATTACTGCCTGGAATATTACCAATTTTATTCTTTTGCAAATTTTCAATCCTTAAAAACCACCCCTACAACATTGCAATTCTTATAAACCAATATAATAGATATAAATAGAAAAAAAAGTAGAATTGCATACAAAAATTATACCGGTAAAAGTATAAAGTATACCGGTTTTATAGAATATTATGCTCCGAAGTGGGCTATTCGAATTTTTCGAAAAAAAAGTTGATTGGTTTTTTAAACATAGCTCCTTTAGTTTTAATGATAGAAAGTTTGTTCAAAAATAATTTGTATGGTTTTTTAAGAGCTTTAAGGGTATGTAAATAAAATCCTTTTTAATTCCTTAGTTTTAAAATGGGATGAGTTTAAAGGCTAAATAAGGTGGTGCTCGTTCGTAAATTAAACGGCCATATTGGCCAAATATTTATTGTACAGAAAATAAATGAAATGAAAGTCTTTGCTATTAAAAAAGCTATAATTCGGTAGCCTAGCATTTTTTCGATCTCCAGTATTTTGGAGTTTTTTGAAGAAAAATTTTTTACGAAATTGCGAAAAATCGTTTTTCACTTTAAGCTCCAATTTTTCTAAAATTAAGCATTTTTATTTGGTTAAACTTCTAGAATGTATTAATAATACATATATAAAAAGAATCGCAGAAGGTACAGATTTTTTTAATTAAAGAGGGAAATAAGGGGTTGTTT
>JAHBCN010005994.1:0-51664 GCA_019359885.1 Listronotus oregonensis | reverse complement strand
TACTTCGTTCAGTTACGTATTGCTGGATGTATGCAAAAAAATTTTAAAAATTTAAAAAATAAAGTTTAAAAAAAGTTATAAAGGGGGGTTATGTTAAATCAAAACAGCCACAAATCTTTCTATTCAAAGGGTTACAACAAGTGAATAGGAAGATAAAAAGAACAACAATTATTTTAATATTTGTATTTAAAAATAAAATAAGATTTTGGAACCATAGAAAAATTCAAAATTAGTCTGGCATGTCATTAAAATTATGATACAAAGAGATCAACGTTTTAAAAAAGTATTTTGAATAACAGCCTTATTGACATAAAAACTTATTACTAGTAGAGAGACTTAACAATTTAATACTGAGTTTGATAAATTTCGTGTTTATTTTATACATTTTAATAATTCACTTAAATAACTTTATCTTCCGACGCCTACTGCGAAGTACCTTAATCTTTCTGAATTTATCTATTTGCTTAATTTTTAAACCGTGTAGTTAAAAAAGCCTCAATTTATTTCTAGATTATTCCATCCTTTTTTATATGCCTATAAAAGGTGACGAACCTCTACAAAATGGAAGAGAGTAATCAGAATTTTATACTGTTTTATTAGAGTAACACAATAAAAAAACCTAAACGCCAAAAAATTTAAAATTTCTTTGAAAAATTTTTTTATGTCATTTTGCAAGATATTTCAATATTCTTTGCCGTTTTTTTTTCCTTAAAAACTCGCAAAAAAAAAAAAACTTGTTTTAAAAAGTCCATTTCCCCCGCGAAAATTGGATAATTTTTTGGGGTTTCGGGCATAATGTTTTTCAAAAAAACGGTAAAATCGAAATTTTTTTAAAAAAAAAAGCCAACACAAAATCTAGGCTTCTGTTGTAATTTTTTTTTAAATTTGGATTTAGTTTTTAAATTTCCTTGAGTGAAAGATAAAATCGGTTATGTTTAGATCCTATTTTCTCTTTACTCGACTCATATTTCAAAAATCCTTTAAAAACGGGCATAAATTTTTCCCCTTACCTTTAAAATGGTGTATAATGTATGTCATTTAATTGAAAAATAGTTCCCAAAAAAACGTTATCTCCTGTAGGCTTGCAATCAAACAAAAATCACATCGATACACCGAATTTGGAAGAACCTGAATAAAATGTAATATTTTTAATGGGCTATACGAAAATTGTGGTAGTGGGATTTTTTTTCTCCGCCCACTGTCTCCGCGTCCTTTCGCCTGACCCCTAAGGTGGGGGCGAAATTTTCACTCTTAAATACTACAATTTCACTTGTCCATGGAATAAATAAAAACAATGACCAAGAGCAACAACTGGTATCCGGGCCCCAAAAAAAAACAAACAATCTCGACTTATACATTTAGCCAAAAAAACCTTTTGCCCCTTGGGGAACCATTAAAGAAAAAAAAAATAAAAGGAAAAATATCCCGGGTAAAAAAAAAATTAACCCCAAACACGGAATTGAAAAGTGCAAATAAAAAAAAACAGATCTGGGACTTTAAAAAAAAAACTTGGAGGAAGAAGCAAAACACGCCAATAAAACCTAGCCATAAACAACTGTGAATTATCTGATCGGAAAGTTTTGAATTTGGAAGGTACTTCGCAACTATAGCAGAAGACAAATTAAAAAGTCTTTTGGGAACATAACTTCAAATCCCCCAAGTTCTCCCCCAAACCCAATTCATTTTCCCCTAAACCAGCCACCGATGTGAACCCCTCAAAAATTATGTCTAAAAAAAAAAACAAAAAGGGGGTAAAAACCATTCCAAAAGGGTTTTCCAAGGCTGTAACTTATGAAATAGTCAAACCCTTAACTATATTGACCCCAAATTGGGGAAAAAAGGGTTTTTTTCCAACAGCTCAAAAGATAAAAAGGGGGTTCCCCTTTTTTAAAAAAGGTGCCAAAAAAAAAATCGAGAACTATAGACCCATAACAACCCCAAAGTATCTTTTCGAAAGTTTTAAAGGGGTTTTTATAATGTTTGGGGGGAATTTCCCCTTAAAACAAACTCCTTTCAAAAATTAACATGGTTTACCCCGACAGATCAACCGGGGAGGGGGATTGAGTTGGTTCAGTTCATACCCGGGGGCTGGAGACGGCAAAACCGTTGCCTGCCTTTTTTTTACTTGCCCGGGGCCTTCGCCCCCTTAACCCCATTTTTTTTGGGAATTTTTAATTTGGGGGGAAAAAGGGGGCGCACTCTCCCCTTATAATGCTTTTCTTAAAAAAAAAACCCCGGTAAAACCCAAAAAAAAACCCCCAAAAACCCAAATTTATTAAAACCCAGGCGCCCCTTTAGGGCTCGATACTTACCATTAAATTTTATACTATTCGTGAATGACCTAAAACTGCCAGGAAAACCCCTAAAATTCGCCGACGTACAACTTTGGAAAAATCGGCCAGAAATGGAGATGTTTATGAAAAAATTTCCCAAAAAAAATCAAAGTATAATTTAGTGGTGCTCATCAAAAAAACTGATTTTGAATGAGGAAAAACAATCCCCGGGTTTTTTTTAAAATACTCCGGGGGCAAAAATCAATGACAGTGCCATCAGTGAAATTTTTGGGGACGTATTTTGGGCTAAAAAAAAAAACTGGGAACCCCAAATAGACCACATTTTTGCTGGACTTACCCGGAAACATACTATGCTTTGCTAAAACTTAAACATACAGTTCCTATTAATACACTGATAACTGGATACTATGCCCCCTTCATACCACCCCCTTTCCACAATATTATGCTCTGGGGCAAGCTACAACCCAATAGAGTCTTTGTATCGCAGAAACGAATAGTCAGACTCATATTGGGCAAACCATTGGGGAACATGCAGGGAAACATTTAAAAAAAAAAAAAATTCTCACAGTAATATCTATTTACATCTTGAAATGTGCACTTTATGTTCATAAAAAAAGGCATTTAAAAAAAAACCTCCCCAAAATTAATAAAAAAAACCGGGGAAGGGGTCATCACTAGAAATCCAAAACCGGGGCGACCACCTTTGAAAAATCCCCCTTATTTTTTTAAAATTCAATAGAATGCCAAAATTCATTAAAAAATGGGGGCCTAACCATATTTAGAAAAAAAACTGAAGAATTTTTTATTTATAAACCCTTTTTTCATTTTTCCCGGTTTTTGAAATAAGTTTTAAAATAAAAGTTTTAACTTGTTAGTTTTGTTATTTTGGGTTTTATTGTTTGTGCCTTTGCAGTTTTTAATATTTGCCCCGTCTTTTTTTTTTAATCTATGTTAAGGTTTTTTTTTTTATTTTGTTTTTTTTTTATTATGGTATATTAATTTTGACCTGTCTAACGTCATGTATATGATCTTTTTAGACTAATAAATGATTGATTATTATTGAAATGAATATCCTTAGATAATAGCAGTAGCAAATATAAAATTCGTAACTGTAGCAGTAGGATTATAAAAGTAGCAAGAACAAAATTTACATACTTGTGCTAACCTCCTATATATTTTTCCAATTCATTGTCGTTTGAAACAAAAATAAGTTGTAAAAAAAATATTTATTGTAGGATTTTTTGGTGTGACATTAAGGTAGTCACTCTGATGACTCTATTTACTAGTATTAACCTTACTATATGCTAAAAAAAAATTATTTCATTTAATACATCCTTTTGAGGGCATAATTCTAATATGTAAATATTTTTCAGTTATTCATTGCTATGTCTGTAAAGTGTGGACAATTTAAAAATATCATTTTGCACCATTTTGGTGACGTTTTCAGCATTATTATCGTCATCAGAATGACTGTTTTGTCATTCATTGAAAGACAATTATACCATTTTTTGGAATAAACTCTGTAATAAAATAGTAGACTATTTTTTAATAGGATTTAATTTAAAAAAAATACAAATTACATTTAATAAAAAACTAAAATCGTAAAATAATTTTAGAGGTATAGATGAAATATTTTTTATAATGTATTTTTCGTTTATTTAAAATCAAGTTTAAAGTCGCAGTTCCCTATTTCAAATTTTTAAACAAATTCTGGTGACATTATTAATTTTTGTCATTCTGATGACGCCATAACTAAGTGGTTTTGGAAAAATCCCTGACCTCTACGGCACAATTACTATATAGAATCTTCAGCTGGCTTAATAATTTATTTGACAAAACCGATTTTATTCAATAATATCATGAGATATTTTATTTTCAAGGATAAATTGTCATAAAATGTGTGCCAAACTAACACAATTTTATTGTCTTGGCGACAAAAGTTATTTAAAGATCATTAAATTAGACAAATTAAATTTTAAGTACATATTAATATGCCTTAAAATAATACGAAATCACTTAAAAAGGGGTTTCCGATCACTCGATTGTTTTATCCAGCCGTGAAAAAGCATCATCAGAATTATAACATTACCAACATCTTCAAGAAAAAATTAATGATTCCTCTAAAATAAAACAAATTATGCTATGCTGATACATTATTTCCAAAGCTTAAACATATAATTAAGTCTTAAAAAAGAGAAAATTGCATTTTACAAACTTTTTTTTTTTTGGTGTTGTCAATTTTTCTAAAAACGCTCCTATTTTGAAAAACACCTATGAACTCTTACAATTAACACTGAAGTTTTTGAAATTAATGAGATGGACACACCACAACCACATGAGTGCCGTTCCACTTCTCTAAAAGTGCCATAAAACTATTTGGAAATAGTGATACAATACACCAACATTTATAGTATTACAATGTTGCTTAAAATAAATTATAAACTGCAAATATGTATTTTAATACTTAAAAATCTTTACATTTTGACGACAGTTCATTAAATGACCGATCTTTTGAAAAGTAATAAGATGAAAGTGCTGAACTTAAAAAGTCATCATAAAAATTTTATTTATTTTTGCTGACAAATTGTTAAGAGCAAGTGATCATATTTTTAATTAGATTTCTAGAAGTGTATATTATTTGGAAGTTATTTATTTACATGCTGGTTAATTTACTTAACAGGCCCTTAGTAGGATGTTAGCGAACATGTATAGGATCCAATGTGATCCAATGTGCTTTTTTCGTGTTTGATCGCTTTAAGAAAAATATTTATTGTACCCTATTAAGGTGAGTAGTAATAGTTGCCAGCTTACCCCAAGTTTTTTCACCCTTTGAGCAACATCAGCCCAAAGAGCTTCAACTAAACAATTTCTAAGGAACTTTCCTTCATCTCCTTCAGCCATTGCTCTTGCCGATATAATCCAAATATGCAGTTCTGTTATTACAAACCACGAGTAAAATGTGTCTGGAAGATCATACTTTTCGAAAAATTCAATGTAATTTATTTTATCTGCTATGTTTTCATACAGTAAATATGCAGAAGCCCTTATTTTCTAAAATAAAAGAATTCATTAGTAAAATTAAATTACAATTTGTATTATTACGAAGACTGAACAATTGCACACAAGTTAACCAATTCAATAAATGAACATTATTTTATAGCTTTATAAAAATGGTGATATTTTTTTACCTATAGTTAAAAATTTTGGAACACATATAACAAAAAATGTTTAAAGTACCAGGGAAGGAAAAAAAAAAAGAGTAACGCGACAGTCACGTAAATTTGGTACAATAAATAAAAAGTATGGTTTTCTGTATGTGTATCCCACTTCTGCTTTAGAGAAACGCCTTTTCTGACTGGAAAATACTACAGCACGTAAGGAAATAATTTTTAAAACCTTAATTTTTGTTTGTTATGAAAAAAATCTGTTAAAGTATTTTACAATTTTTCAAAAGTTGTTTTATGGGTTCGTTACAAAACTATTAAGCGAAAGTAATATGGGAGGTGTTCAAGCAGTGGTTAAAAAATAGTGTTCTTCATGCTGCCATAAACCAATACGAAGAACTAGAATTTATCAAAACCAAAACATGAAAAATCTGACTAACTTTACCTAACCTAACTAGACATGGAACAGCACAGACAAAGGGATTATGAAAATCTTATTACCAAATGCCTAAAGATATCGGATGTAATTTGAGTCTAGGAGAATATATTATAAATTAATATATTTTAGATTTATTTTATTATTCTTTGCATTTAAAAAAAATATATAAATAATTTTTAGAAATAAATTTCTACTAACAGCCCACAAAAAACAGTTTCCCTTTTGTTTTTCAATAAAAATATTTATTATTTCAGATTATAGTAAGGGGCCTCCATAAATTATGAAACACCTTAAGGGGGAAGAGGTGCAGAGGACTGTAAGATTGTGTGACAAGGGGTATGGGGAGGTCATAACTTTGTGACGTACATGTAAAATCTAAATTATTAAAACGCAAAACTTAAATGTAGAGAAAACCAAGAATTTTACTAACTCTTTCTATAAGCTTATTATTTATATATGTTTTAATTATTTTTAGATGTAAAATTTTAAAATGTGTGACTCACACTAAGGGGGGGGGAGTCTCACAAATGTGATAGTTGTGACAGGAAGGGGGGGGGGTCCTCAAAAAAACATGAAATTCGTGTGACATAATTTATGGATAGCCTCTAATCTACCACTACATAATTTCAAAAGATTGATTAGTTTTGCTATGAAGTACTTCTTGACATTAAAAAAATGCAATGGATATTCGTCTACATGTTTTTCACTAATCATCCACAGATATAATTTATCTTTCTTGACTAATAATAAAAGTTAAACAACCTCACAATGATATGTTTGATAACAGCATATAAGCATAAAAGAATCATATCTTAGTTTATGTCACTTAACTTAAAGCAGTTAAATATGCTATACAAAATTCATTAGGACACAAAAACCACATAAATTAAATGTTAATGCAAAGCATCACATTTTGATGAAATGTGTAAAATTTATTATTAAAGCAAAGTAGACATTCTGCTTGGTAAAATATTATCATATTTATTCCATTTCATTTATTTGAAGAAAACAGTACCAACATATATGTACATGTACATGTATCCTTCCACGTTTATTATCTGCAGAATTCACATAATTCAACAAATACAGTAAACAAAGTTAATTATCTAATTTATAGTAAAGCAATTTATAGTAGCACAAATAATTTGGCAAATATCAAGATTATATATTGATAAATTGCAACAAAGCACCTAGATAACTCAACACCCTTACATGCAAAAATTGCAATCTGTTCACAAAATGTAAAAAGAAATCCCTAATAATATGTTTATGTACGTTTAATTAAAAAAAAAACTTCCTAAATTATCATTTTCTTTAAAAATATATTTTTACACTTTTGCTTAAGTTTGAGTTTTAATGGGCACAACTCTCATACATACCACCCCACACAACAATACTGTATCTTAACCATGATTCTAAATAGCTTTATAGACAGATATTAACAAGTTTTTATTCAAAATGTTCCTTATGATATAAAATTTATATAAATAGCTTTCTGATATCCGATGTTAGTCTAAGTACATATTGTTCCCATTTCAAGTGCCTGTCAACAATAATACCCAAGTATTTAGTCTGAGAAACTTTCGCCAGAGCACTATCTGAGTTTTTAAGGACTATACTGTCAAAATGAGAACGACTAATTGGGGTTATCGAAAAGCAATTTAGTTTGTTTTATTTAAATTTAAAGTTAATTTAGAAGTATTTTACCAGTTTTGTTCAATATCTAGTCGATATTTAAGTGAGTGTTAATTTAAAAAGTTACTCAATCATAAAAACGATGAATGTGTTATATTATCAACAACATTCATACACACAAGTTCATTATGATGGATGAATAACATTTTTAACTAATTGTCCACACGTGTGGACGAATTATAAATTATTTGTCAACTGTGTGGATGAATATCTACTGCCTTACTCTATTTATCTAGGTATTTAGGTATATATTCATTACATTTCATGAAAGTTGTAGATACAAATAAATGAATATATATTATTATGTAATTATTTTTAAAATATTAGTTAATTTCTTACCACACGATCTACATTTAGAAAAGGGATTTATTACAAGTCTCTTGATGAAGCTTTCTTCTTTGGTATTCCCTTTACTTCATATGTCGAAACAACGATAGTGCTCCTAAGGTCTATTGATGTATGGACGAAAAAAGCCTATTTGTGCAAGAACTATTGAGCATAAGCTAAAATTGAAAAAAAAATACATATGCATCTTAGGCCAACACCATTCTTCTTGCTATAAATACCAAAAATATCTCGTAACTTAGTGTGATTCCATATATAGCCTTTACAAATCGTAATCATTGATTTAAAACGCTTTAATGTCTGCAGTATGCAGAAAATGTAGTTTTGTTAAATAAATTCTGTAGTTTGCTACATTTTAAACCTAACTAGCAGCATTACTACTTAATTTACTTTCATGTCATACTTACTCGTCCTTGTCGTAGGACAGCATAAACGCGAGGAAAATTCATGTTATCAAATTCATATAAAAGGAAATAAAATTATTTTTAATTTGAATTACTTATTTTTATTTTTCGAGTTATTTTCAAAATTTCATAACTTGGAACTTAACCTATAAATCAGAAATCAGAATAAACATTTTTTAAAAAAATGCGGTACGTAGTACACCTAGTACACTATTTATCTCATAGAAATATGTTAAAAAAGAAAGAGAAAAACTCATCCGGATTAGATTATTCCAAAAAGCATGTCAAGAGCTGTCACAAAAAAGGCGTTCGTACCGCCATCTCACGATCAACCAATAAACGTTAACATTCTAAAGCAAACGCGAGAGGGTCAGTGAATATGCCAAGTGACGATCTATAAAAAGGTAAGTATTTTTTTAATTTTATGTTGTTTGTTAAAGCGTTTATATTATAATTTAATATTTATCGTGTTCTTGGAAATTTGCTGGTTACAGTGGTGTATGAATAATAAGGGTAACTTAAAAATCCTCAGCACAATTTGAAGGAGAGACGTCGACTATACGACCTTCTGTGAGAAAGATCTATCCAAAGAAAGATTTTATATAACTTGATACACTACTAAGGTGTTTGTAAGATTGTAGTACCTCTTTCTAAATTAGTAAAAGACTATAATATCCCTTTCAGAAATCATTCTATATATATTTTTTTGTTTTTTGGTTATATTTTCCTTATGTGAATCACCTAGTCTAAAGCATTTACTGGATAAAGCACATTAAGCACAACATAAAAAACAACTCTACAAAAATCATGTATGCATTAAAAATTGGCACTATCTAAATTTTACTTGCAATCTGAAGAACAACCTTTATTTTTATTCCTATTTTGAAACATACTGTTTACTCTCTATACCTATCAGTGTCATGCTGTTATATAGTTCTAATGATTATTAAAACCATTTAATTTAATGTAAATTCTTCAAGGAAAGTACAACAAAATTTGGTTAAATGACGAACCAGATTTTTAAACCTATAGTTTCTGCAGTTTGAATATGTTTTTTTTTCATATCCAATTTTATAATAATAAATTTATTTTTAAAATATATACAGTTATGAATAGTACTGAATCTACCTATTTCAAAATAATAAGGAAACCAAAGTTTGGTTTAAAACATATTTATACCTTTTTTAAGTAGTTTTTGTTTGACTTCTTGGCTTCTTCTTTTAATTTACTATTATTATGATTTTTAAATATTCTTATTACTTTCCTGGTTGTTACGTACAGATTCTAATAACTGTGTAACTTAGATATGTTTACTTGTATCTAAAAGTACTTGGAAAGATTTACACCTGTTGTTTTCCGATAAACATTTTCATTCATGTCAGGTAGAAATATTTGGTGGTGATTCAGACATTAATATATTGGATTGTGGCAGGAAGTGCTTTACTGATTATTTAGATTGCTTGTCAAGCTTTGGATATTTTAGCACTATTAATGCAATTACCAGAGAGCAGGGTTTCCAGGGTAGCTGTTTGGATCATCTTTTTGTTAAAGGAAAGTTTCAATGTATGGGGTTTATATTAAAAAATTACCTTACTGATCCTTTTCCTGTCTCTTTAAGTATTAAAACAAATAGTGTGAAAGCACGACAATCTCATAGCAGACCACTTTTTAATATCACTCCGAAGCAACCTCTCCATCATTCAGGCTCAGATATAGGCTCTTAAGATCGTAGATATTTGTCTCTCAAAAACCCAAACTGAGCAGGTGCAAGTAAACGATATATATTTTAACGGTTTTTCTATGCTCTACGTGGTCCGATACCCAATCTTCATTCGTCTCTGTTGGCCCACAGGTTCTCGGCCAGGCCTCTATCTCTGATTTCACTATCGATTCTCTCCAGCTCTTTTTTGGCCTTTCTCGTTGCATTCTTCCCTCTGGTTCCACGTTAACACTTGTTTGGGCAATCTGTTCTCCATTCTCTGCACATAGCCGTACTATACCATACTAGTTGTTTTGTTTAAATGTCATCGACTAGGGTATGTTCCACTTCCATTATTTCTCTGATTCTCTGGTTGGTAATTCTTTCTCTTCTTGATCTTCCTGCAGCCCTTCTCCAGTAATCCATCTCTGTAGCACACAGCATCCCCTCCGTTTTCTCCTAAATTTGCCAGACTTTTGAACCATAAGTTGTAATACTTTTTACAATAAAATTGTGAATAAGCCTTTTATTTAGTTTAAGATGTTTTTATCCCACAACACCCCATTCATCAGTAATATTGCTCTTCTTCCCAGAGTGTTTCGATCTTTAATGGCATCGTCCAGTTTTTCATCGGATGTTATTTTGAGACCTAAATATTTATATTTATGGCAGGCTTTGATGCGTTGTCCGTTGTTGATAACCAAATCGTGGCTTCGTCCACCTACGCACATATATTCAGTTTTGTTCAGGTTTACTTCTAATCCCCACTTTTTGTGTGTTAGTTTTCTTGTCATGTATTCCAGGTCCTCGTGATCCAGTGCTACTCCTATTTGATCGTCGGCGAAACATAACGTATAGAGAGTACTATCCGTAAAGGAATACTCATGTACTGGCATTTTATTTTCCATTGCTTCAGTACTTGTTCTAAGTAGATCTTCAATAGTGTAGGCGAAATACTACACCCTTGTTTAAGACCTTTTGTGACCCTAAACCCTTTAGTCAGTTTATTTCTTATTTTAGCCTCAGATTTGTCATATAGAACTTTTATGGATTTGATTAGGCTTACATTAATTTTCGTTCTCTCTAGCGCTTCCCACAGAAGGTTCAACGGGACATTGTCGTCAGCTTTGTAGATCCACATATAGCAAATGCAGTTCTTGACTAAATGCTACTTTTTTCGCAATTAATTGAGTGACGCAAAAGAGATGATCTGACGTAGATCTCCCTGCTCTAAAACCCGCTTTTCTTTTGCTTCTATATCTTGATATTCGTTTTATTTTGTTTCTGATTATTTTGCCAAATATTCGACTTACTCTATTTACTGATATTCCGATAGTTATCACAATTGTCCTTTCTACCTTTTTTATGTACGGTGGATATGTATGAGATTCTTCTCTGAACTTCGTGACCAGTTAAATATTTTTGAAATAGGCTATGTAGTCTGTGGTACAACTTCTCTGTTCCATACTGTATCAACTCTGCTGGGATATTTCCTGGTCCTGCTGCTCTCCCATTTTTTAGTGTCATACGTACCTTCTTCACCTCTTCCAGTGTCACTATTAGTGGAGTTCCTATTGTTCTTACAGTCACAGGATTGTCGTTTGTTTCTAGAAATTCTGCTCGTTTTTCTGTAAGTAGTTTCTCAAAATGTGCATCCCACTCTTTGGCTGTTATTGGTGATATGATATCTTTGGTAGTCTCTTGTCTTATAGATTTTATTGTTCTCTATACAAGCTTTGATATTCTGGCATTTTTTCTCCACGAAGTAAACGATGCCTAGCCAAAAAAATTACCATACGCTTTTTAAATACATTATACGAGTATTTTTATTACGAGAGAAATAAAACGAAACTAGACATAGAAAGTAGAGAGTAGTCTCTCAAGCGAGAGAAGGGCGTTTTCGCTGAGACGAGAGAGCCATTTTGTTTTAAGTCGCTTTCTTTGTCGCGTCACGAGTTCTTCGAAAGTAAGTTTTAATAAAACATAATTAAATCATATTTTCGGAAGGAAGAAAAAAGGCATCAGTTACAAGGTAAAATGCCTATAGACTTTAACAACATCTCTACTCTTTTGAACCGTTTGACCAGAAAATCTAAAAAAATGGCTGAGCTTTTAGTAAATGCCTTCAATTAAAACTATTATGGTTCTTTTAAAAAATTACTTAAAATTACACAAAAGCAGAATTGTTTATATATTATATTTTAATTAAGTTTTAATGAAACTTAACCAAACTTTTCAATAATACGTATATAAAATATGGCTAAAAAATCTTCAATTAAAAGGCTTTTACATTCCACAACACAAAAATTTCTTCTTGTGGTACCACTACTAGTACAGTGGATGGGGAGAAAAAAGCTGTTTGACCTCCGGATTTTTTTGTACAGTTTCAATTTTTATGAAAATTTGGAATTAAGTTGCTTTTACCCTCTAGATCAAAGTTTATATATGCTTAGGGTGTGCTTTTTATTTTTAGGGGGTAAAAACCACCCCTTATGCTAAAAAATTAAAAAACCATAGAAATAGACCTTATGTAAATTAAAATTATAGCTAAATATGTAAAATGAATCTATTTTTATGTTGTGAGTTATAGCTAATATTATATTTTAACGTTTACATTATAATAAATATTTAACTACCATAACTCAACCTTTAAATAACCACCCCTTATGAGATACAAAAAAACATTTTTTTTTTAAACTAAAACGATTTGATGATAAATAATTATAGTTCCGGAAATGAAGCTAAAAAATCGCAAAACCTCGCAATTTTTTTGTCCTGCATCGATTTGTATAAAAATTTTGAATTAGGCGCTTCTAACCCTCTACTTTAAATTCTATTTCATGGTGATGTGCGCTGTTTGTTTTTTAAGGGTGAAAACTACCCCTAATTGTCAAAACTTATGGAATAACATTTTAAACCTTAAGATGGGTAAAATTTGGTTTGGATTAGTTGATTAATTATTGTTTTATGTTTCAGAATACAATTTTAAAATATTTCAACCCTTAAAAATCAACCCTTGTTAGAGCTTAAATTAAAAAAAATATATATTTACCCTAAAAAGTGATTAATTTACCATAGTGATTTAATTTTAGAATGCTGTTGTTTAAAATATGTACTAATTTCATTTCGCAACTTTTCGACCCTTATAAATTAACTCTTATTATAGCTTAATTAAAAAAAGATTTATCCCCAAAAAATTAATAGCTTGACAGATATAATAATTAAAAATATTACTGCCTGGAATATTACCAATTTTATTCTTTTGCAAATTTTCAATCCTTAAAAACTACCCCTTACAACATTGCAATTCTTATAAACCAATATAATAGATATAAATAGAAAAAGAAAGTATAATTGCATACAAAAATTATACCGGTAAAAGTATAAAGTATACCGGTTTTATAGAATATTATGCTCCGAAGTGGGCTATTCGAATTTTTCGAAAAAAAGTTGATTGGTTTTTTAAACATAGCTCCTTTAGTTTTAATGATAGAAAGTTTGTTCAAAAATAATTTGTATGGTTTTTTAAGAGCTTCAAGGCTATGTAAATAAAATCCTTTTTAATTCCTTAGTTTTAAAATGGGATGAGTTTAAAGGGCTAGAATAAGGTGGTGCTCGCTCGTAAATAGAGGCTTTAAACGGCCATATCTGGCCAAATATTTATTGTACAGAAAAATAAATGAAATGAAAAGTCTTTGCTATTAAAAAAGCTATAATTCGGTAGCCTAGCATTTTTTTCGTATCTCCAGTATTGTTGGAGTTGTTTTGAAGAAAAATTTTTTTACGAAATTGCGAAAAATCGTTTTTCACTTTAAGCTCCAATTTTTCTAAAATTAAGCATTTTTATTTGGTTAAACTTCTAGAATGTATTAATAATACATATATAAAAAGAATCGCAGAAAGGTACAGATCTATTTTAATTAAGAGGGAAATAAGGGGGTTGTTTTTAATGATCTTTTTGTAGAAAAAAGTAAGGGACCGACCTTATTTTTATCATAACTCGCTCAATTTTCATGCTAAAAACTCTTTTTTTGTTTTTAAAAGAAGGGTCTTATTATATACTTTAAAAAAGACCTTATATGTTTTTCTTGAAAAATGCAAACTTTTCCCGCTTTCAAATTTAACATTTGACGAACAAAAGCTAACCATTAACAAGCCGTAGCTCGGTCTGTATGGATTGTAGAGAAATTATAAAAAAACATTTTTTTCTAGTTTTTTTTAAGCTACAATTTTGCTCGTCACAGTTTTTTTGATAAAATGCATAATTTTAGAGTTATTCGTGAAAACCCCATTAAAAACGTCGATTTTTTCGTCTAAAAACTTTCACTTTCAATCGCGAATAACTCGAAAAATATTAGTTTTACGAAAAAAATGTATGGAACGTTTTTTACTTAAAATTACTTTCTTTATCGATTTTGTAGTTAAAATGTAATCAAAAATTTCCACCCCCAAGATGGGCAACCACCCCCAGGATAAAAGCACACCTCGGCATGATATAAACTTTGATCCTTGGGCTATTCCCTACCCTCTGTGAAAATTTCAGGTAAATCCATGAAGGACAAAAAAATTCCTAGCCAAAATGCCTCATCTCCTGTGCTATACCTAAAATTTAAAAAATCCGGAACGAGGAAATTTAGCGCAAATGTCAAACTTTTTGTATTGTCACTAAGGTGCGAACTATGTCAAAATGATTTTAATGATCTGCTTTGGGAAAATTTTATTTTTAGAGGTCGTTTTTTTAAATTAGCATATATTACAAAACACAGTCTGCGATTAGAAACAAGAAGAAATTAAAGTGAACTGAAGTGTTAGGTTGTACAAATAATACTTAAAAGCTTATCATATGTTTTTTTTCATGATTTTTGTTTGGTTCTGTTTTTGCCCTATTAAGTTTTGGAAAATATTTCTTGTAAATATTTTTTAATCTTTTGAATTCAAGTAAGTACTGACATTTTAAAAGCAAACAAAAAAATATTTATAGGTTAATTAAGTCGATAAATCAAATATGTCAATTACTTTAAAACAATCACTTGCTTTGTTAATTAATTAAACAATTTTATGTGATTTTGAAAGTTTCGTTGTAACTGACCGTGTATAAACAAGGAAGTTTAAAGGTGTATGGAAGCCCAATGCTATGGCCCATTCGATCAAAAAATGTCCAGCCCAGTATGAAAATAACTGTCAGAGTTGGCCCCGCCGATTCTGCGCAATAAAAAATTCCACGAAATAATTTAAGTGTTTCTACTTACACACTGATAAATCAGTGTGTAGTTAGGCAACACATTATACTTTTATGAGAGCCGTAATGGTCTTAGGTTGTCTAAGGTTTTTGGTGCAAGGGCGCGCGGCGCGTATGAAACTATATCCGCGCTGTATCGTCAACCGTCGTCGTCTCATCATTCGTCATTTTCGTTGTGGTTTGTGCCCTTTGCGCCGATTGTTTTGGGCTTCCAAACACCTTTAAACTTCCTTGGTATAAACCGACTTGAGTAAAATTTAGTGAATTATTGTTTCAAACCATGCAGACCATAACCCCTAAATACTGGTTTTAAATTCAAAAAAATTTGGTCTATTTGTCTACTTGGCCATTTATCCTGGGACACGCATGTTTCCTAAGTAATCTAAAATAATTAGGAAAGGGAGTGTGATTCCCCAAGTGCTTTCATGAAAAAAGTTGATATTAACCTATGTCGAAAAAGGTCTCCTTTTCAAAATAAAGGGTATTTTATTTTTCGGTTTGTTGTAATTATCAGGAAATCGAAATGTTTTTATTTTTCAAACTTGTAATGTTTACAATGTTTATTAGTTCTACCATACTAATAAATTATTTTTTATTAGGAATATACCATGCTAATTATTCATGAAACCAGTTATGTGTACAGGGTTATCCATTATATTTTGACACCCACCTACAGCCTTTATTATGGCCGATAGAAAAAAACTTTAAATACAAAAGTTTTAAGATTGAAAATGAACCACAAGTTTTTTTATTTGGATAAAAAAAAATGAACATCGCAAAACTGTCAAAAATCAACCAACTATATATTTGTTAATGGAACACCCTGTATATTGTTGGATAAAATGAAAAACCTTTTTTTCCTGACTTCAAAAATATAAAGTTTATTGACATTTGGTAAAGCTGTTTTTAAAATATTTATGTTTTAATTATCTGTCAGTTAGGGGAAGTCGGCCACATTTTGCGGTAGATCGTCAAGTATGCGTTGATGCAAAGTGTATCGGCTTCGTTGCAATTGTAGTTATGACAACTATAAGCGCCATTTTTCATCCACGTACTTACATTTCAAAATAAAAGCAAATTGCGTAGACCAAAAACCTCTTAAAATGGGCTATTCTGAGGAAGAAAAACGTCAAATAATAAAATTATTTTATTCAAACAGTAATAATGCGGCAAGAGTTAGAATCAAATATTGACAAATATATCAGCGAAGAAGTCAATTAATAAATACTATTAAAAATATAATTAAACATTTTAAAGAACGAAATAGTATTCAACGAAAGACCAGGACAGTTTAGAGCCTTAAATTATTTATCTATTATCTACTAATATTGCTTATTACTAACTACCAATTTTACCTAATTACTAATTATCTTATTATTTGACTTAATAATTAATCTTATTATTTGACGTTTTTCTTCCTCAGAATAACCCATTTTAAGAAACTTTTGATCTACACCATAATATGCTTTTATTTTTAAATGACGAAAACATGGATGAACAATGCTCCTATAATTTTCATAACTAACATTGTTAAAACACTTACAAATGCAGCTGCTACACTTTTTCAAGGTATACTTGACTATCTACCGTAAAATGTGGCCGACGTCCCCTAACTGACAGATAATTTAAAACATAAATATTTTAAAAACGGCCTAACCAAATGTCAATAAACTATATATTTTGAAGTCAGGAAAAAAAGATTTTTCATTTTATCTAACAATATACAGGGTGTTCCATTAACAAATATATAGTTGGTTGATTTTTGACAGTTTTGCGATGTTCATTTTTTTGATCCAAATGAAAAAACTGGTGTTTCATTTTCAACCTTAAAACTTTTGTATTTAAAGTTTTTTTCTATCGGCCGTAATAAAGGGTGTCAAAATATAATGGATACCTGTACCCTGTACATTCTGAAATGAATTTATTTTTCATACATTTTTAAAAAAAAATCTTTTTTTTCTCCTAAGGTAAGCTGCAAGTAAAAAAATGATAAAAAGCATTTTATGGCAGGTATTGAGTAAGTATTACAAATAAAATTAAAACATTTAAAAATATCGACGTGCTTATATTTCAAAAAATAATATTATACTAGTGTTTATGCTCCTGGTGAAGCGATTACATTTTTATTTACACTAAGACATGTTCTTTTATAAACACTGTAAACCTTAAAAGTTTAAAGAAATAAAGAAATTTTAATATCCCAATATATACAAAAAACCAAAAAAAAAAGTTCTACACCGTGCATTTTGGAATAGAGACATTTAAAAATGCTACCATTTTTGAGGCTAAAATATATCGATCTAACTGTACTTAGTACAAAAGTGGATGATTTTGAAGAGACAGTAGGTTTGTTCCAGCACGTCGAAAAACCGCCACCGAACGATCACGCTCATGCGCAGTGATTAAAGTGCGTTCCAACAGAGACGTGATGGTTATCGGACGATCCTGTTTGTGTACCAACAAAACTTGGGATCGTTTAGTTACGGTTTCAGAACGGTAATTCTGATACATGGCCTAAATTGAAAACTGTTTGGGTTGACTTGCGCATTGAACATCTTGGCACTGGATTTTTGATTTTTAACAGCTGTTTCATGTTTATTGTTTCATATTTCATCTTCATATGTTTACTGTTAAGGTAGGATTATGCAGAAAACTGAAGTTAATTTAAGTTAACAAAAATTAAGTTATTATAAATTAACACATTTGTGTGAAAACATGCCAATCAGTTTAAAAATAACAATAAAATTTAGCATACGTAGGGCAAATCACTGTTAATAGGGTTTTCGTGATTTCTATTTTATTGGTGCACTCTCTGGCAGCTGTCCGGTAATTTGTTAACTTCTTAAATAAATATTTGTCTAAAAAATATATAATTTTGTTACATTTTTTCATAACGCATGGGAAAGACGAGTTTCTGTAAGCCTATTTTATGATGTTATTGTGTGGGAGTTTAATTATTTTGAAAAGGAAACGTTTATTTCATTTTATGATAAGGTTAAAAAATTAAAATAAGTTAAGAAAGTTAAAAGTAGTTTATCTTTTTAACTTAACTTAATTTTTAATTTATGTGTATAATAAAAACCATTTGATCACATCATGTTTATCTTTTCTTGTGTGACTTTAACTTATTTTAACTTAATTTAATTTTTCTGCATAATCCTAACTTTATTTAGCGAATAGCGTGCAACGTGCTTTAGCATTTTCTATTTCCTCGCTTGTTTAATTATTCAAAAACATTAATTTTTACACCTCCTAAGCACATCATTAAATTTAATTATCTTTAAAGATGAGTGACGATATTATGAGTGATATTTGCTAACTTTGATCACAAAAATAATAAGTAGAAAAGTAGGGTTATATTTTTAAAACAAAAAATTCAAAAACTTTTGATTTGACAGTCCCAAAAACGATCTGCAAAGCGATCCAACGTTTGTACTTTTCGTACCATCACGAAACTATTTTAAGGCCGCGCATGCGTCTAAGCGCACCAAAAAACAGTTCAAAAACGATTTCGAAACGATACCGGATTTCTTGTTGGAACAAACCTAGTGTCAAAAGTTCAATTTGGTTTTAGTTTTTCACGAATACTTTTGTAAATATTTGCTTTATTGTCACAATATTCGGCTCGGGAGGATTTTGTGGGGTGAAAAATAAAATCTCCTCTCTTTTTTTTTGTAAAATTAAAAGGGAGCCAAGCTCCAAAAATTTCAGGATTTTTGGAATCCCTCGAAATTTACTACCTAACAGAAATACTGCGGTATCTAGCACAGATTTGAAACGAAATAAATTTCTTGACCCACTTAACTTTAAAAAAACATCTTATTTGTCAACGACTCTCACCTAAAGAAGGTATACCTGGTAAGAATTGATTTGAGCGACCGTTTTTGAAATACGTTCTTTAATTTAATATAGAATAGGATCATTTCGCTTGTTTGTCTTTTTTTGGTTAAGTTAAGGTAGTAGTCCACTTTAGAAGGCTAAAAAAAACAAATTAAAAAAAATCTCAGCTTTTTTAATAAATAAAAACATAAATCTTTTTTTATAATATTAATTTATGTTTTAAATTTTAATTTTGATTTTCATTTTTTAAAAAACATCCAAGGCGGGTCAAAATGGAGCCACTCAAAAAAAATGTCTAACTACGGACAGATAATCTTCGGATCGGCAAGTCTAAAACAAAAAACCAAATGGTTTCTTTAAAGAAAGGTCTCCTACAAGCCAATTTACCACCATTAATCAAAAATCTAAAACAAATGGCAGACGTTTGAAAAAAAATGAAAACAGCCGATTTTTTCATTATTTTGGCCCTGTAAAACATCGTTTTTTTTTAAATTGTGGTAAATTGGCTTACAGAACATTTCAATAAACAAAACGCAACAAGGTTTTTTAAACTCGGTTCAGTAATTCCGGAGATTAACTGTCCGCAGTTTAAAAAAAGTCATTTCGAGAAAAACGCGTTTAAAGTTGACTAGCAACTGCGTGAGCAACTGTGTACAGCTAAGAGCATGTTCAGACTTTCACTTATTTTACAGTGTTAGGATACAAATTTCTTAAAAATATGTTAAGAGGTGATTTTTGAAGGTCCAAAGGCTTTAAAGGTGTGGTTCCTTCCACGCGGCCGTCGCATACGACTAACGCAATGCGACTAACGCATGCGGCCGCCGTTTAATCAGGTGGTTTCTTAGGACCGCGGCTTAAACTCGCGATAGCAAAATTATTAGTGTAAAGGGAATAATCTTTGGTAAGAGTCGTGATCGATGATGTAGCAATATATCTATTGTTAGAAAAAAAAGAGGATGACGAAATACTATTACAATTAGCCAACCTGAAACATAGCAATGCCTCTATATATCCAAAGGCAAAGACGCGATGAGGGTTGTTATACTACATTAATAAATCGACATCAGCAACAGGATGAAGTAAAATTAAGAAAATATTTTAGACTGAATAAAGCACAGTTTAGTTTTATTCTTGACTTAATAAAAGACGATATAAAGTCCGACCCATACAACAGAGTTGAATATCCAATAACCCCAGAGGAAAAATTAGCCATTGTATTAAGGTAAATCTGTACAGGGTGTCCCAAATTCGAGTCTTATCATTAGGATCTCGGAAACTTGAAGAGATACGAGGTCGGTTAAATAAAGGCAAAGTTGCGCAATTTGATGCTAATCAAAATGCCTTCTTAGAACTTTAAAAATTTCGAATACATACTTTTGGCAAATAAACCGATTATTTGCGATTTCGTTTTTATTTTTTTATGACTTTATTTGAATGGATGTAACAAAATAACTTTTACATTTCCATTGCTACTTTTTCTGTTCTACAAGTTAGTGTTATTAGATTTATACACCGACGTTTCGTCTTTGAGCTGCCATCATCAACTGTTTTTTTAAATACGGCCCTGGATTTTTTTATTATGTATTTTAGGAGCTATTAAGTACCCAAAACCAATAATGTATTGCACTTATTTGAAAAATTTATATTAATGGCAATTTTCATAAGAAATCATATGTTAGAGAGAGTCAGACAATATATTTTTGGCAGGATCTTGGGAAAACATTAAACTGATTTTTCGAATAAGTGCGAAACATCATTGGATTTAGGATCTTAAAAGCTCTTAAAATACGTAATAAAAAATCCAGTACCTCATTTAAAAAATAAAGTTTTAATTTTTCACAATTAAAAAAAACACCGGACATTCCACATAAAACAACACAAACAAAATATCAGACGCAGACACGACTGCGGCTACACTGCTTCTTCAGCAGTCCAGTCGCATCAATCGCAGTCGTTGACAGCGGACGCATACGACGGCCGCTCGGAACAAACCAGGCCATTTAAAAACATGAGTAGGAGTGCTTTGCGGCTAACGTAGTGCGTTAGCCGCATGCGGCGGCCGCGTGGAAGGAAACATACCTTAAAAGATGCAAAAAAACGATTTTTTAAAAATTCTAAAGTGGACTAGTACCTTAAGTTAAATTTAGGTATCACTTGCAAGTCTAAAATAAAGATAAATAATTTTTTTATCTCTTAACTATTTTAGGTGCTAGAAAACATGGTGAGCAATAAAAGTAACAAAAAGGCCAAAAAGCCTATAGAAACAACTTTAGGCAAAGCTCCTTCGAAACCAAAGGAGAAGGAAACTGATATATCACATCTTCAGAAGCCTATTGATACTAGCATTTGTGGAATAAAACAAGTTATTTCCCTTTTAGAAACTGCTACAAACGAAGTAAGTCATTTAGATAAAGTGTTGTAAATTGATAATTAGCTAAGAATTTTTGCGTTAAATGAATATCTAAATTAAAAAAATTGGAATTTTCAGCCTATTAGAACGCACCGAGATCGAAAGAATAGGGCTGACCTATCTCCTCATCCAAATTTTGCCTTGGGGGGGGCTATTGAACACTTTAGGGAAGGGTTGCAGTCCTTAATTTATGTTAACTATATTTAGTCAAATTCCTTAAATCCCAGTAGACATTTTTGGATGTAAATTGATTGTTATTCTGATGACAGTTAAATATTGGCATTCATTTTGCAACAGTTGGTAATAAATTCAGTTTAACCAATCATTAAGTATCGTTCTGTAACCTGGTTAGAAAGATGGTCATTAATGTGAAATAGTCAATTGAATTTATTTGGGTCCCATGGAAAATATGTTTTATTTTGTTAATCTTTTTTATTAAGTAATTAAGAAGGATAAAACTTTGAAATTAGGATGGGAATTTATAATATTGTCTAGTTGCTTAAACATGTAATGTTTTTATGAAAAAACATATTGCAGTACAACTTTTTAAATCCGAACAATTAAATGCAAGAGGTGTAGGCTAGCCAGTGCATATGTATATGTGTTTGTTATATTTTTATCTAAACCTTTCTCCTGTTTGAATTGGATTTATTACATCAGGCTCTTGTTGCAAACCTTAAATCATGTGCTTCCTTTTAGCCATTATTAATACGCAATATTAAGCGTCTATTACATTAGGCTAACTTAATTAGTTACCAGATAAGTTATCTTCAGTTTGTTGACTTTTTCTTTCGTTGCTTTCTTTTTTCCTTTTGATAATTGTCATTAATCCTTGTTCTCTTCTTTAGTTTTCGTTGTTCCTTTTTATACAATTTAAAACATTTTCTGCTTTTAGTTCCTCTGCCATTTCTGTATCTAGTTCCAACCTACCAAATTTTATTAAGGCACTCGGTATAAAATCGCCGGTCGCAGTAAAAGCAGTTATGTTTTTCAGTCCTTTGGAGAATTTTCTAAAGTATCTGTGTCCTGTTAGAAATTGGTATTGTGACAGTTTAATGTTCTGTGCTTACATTTCAACCATTCTTTTAGGTTTGGAATTAACTATTTTGTCTATTGTCCTTTGTCCATTGTTCTGTTCCCTCTTTTTAACCAAATGTCATGAGTTCTGTCTATGACTTTTTCTCTAGTTTCTTTTTGATGCCCTTTTCTTATACCATGTAGATTCATTTATCGCTAGCATAATTTTCCTTTATGGTTGTGAACTTGGACATGCACAAAAAAGGGAGATAGGATAATTCACCACCACACTATACTGAGAGCGCTGACAATGAATCTTAAGAAACTGGTTATGTAACGGTCTCTTTTGATTATGGGTTCGTGCCCGTGTTTTCATGTGAAAATGCGATTAAAAGTTCCAAATATAAGTAAAATAGAAAAGGTCATTAATTGGTTGCCTAATAGTCCAGTAAATGAAGGGACAAAGCTGTGAATAAATCTGTACAGTTTTTCCTTGTGGTTCAATTCTTAGGTCTTCGGCGATGCTTTCGAGCGAAAAAAAGTTTATCAACATTAACTGGTGGGAAAGGGCTGAAAATGGCCCCGCAATGTCCGAAAAATGCGAATTGAAGAATTTTTAATTAGACAAAAAATAAAGATTGCCTTGTAGTCTACAAAAATGGTCCTTATAATTTTTTTCGAAAAATCGATAGTTTTCGAGATAACGGGACCCGCTATCTTCATGGATTCATTTATAAGCGGCGGACGAATTGTTCATGGGCAATGTACATTTTAATTATTTAAAGTTCATCGGAATGGAAAACCCGTACCTATCATTGCATATGAGTTTGGGTCAGGAAGTTTAAAGTGTATGGAAGCCCAATACTGTAGAACAAATTGTCCAGCGTGCAGGGCACGGGATAGGGGTTGGCCGCGGCATTTCCAATGAATAGTAGGTCAGGGCCGGTTTCCATAATTTTTTTACTATCTATAAAATTGACATCATCAAATGTCAAATTCAACATTTACTGTTTTTATTTTTAAAAGTGGTTAAAGGATACTACTATAGAATATTAAAATTATTTGTAATATTAGATTTTATATCATCTGATATAATATGGAAAGAATAGATGGCGCCACCTTACTGCCTTCTATTTAAATGGTCGATATTTTTGGAAGTTTTATATTTTTACCCAAAAAACTTTCTAAATAAATAAAAACACGATTTTTTAAAATAAATTTCAAACATTGTATGATAGTATTATGTACTTATCACCAATTTTGTGATAAAAAAAGGGCAAGATAGTGTAAATGAGTTTAATCTAATCCAAAGATTCTGGCTGTACATTAAAAAGTGAAAATTTTTATAACTGCTTTTTAGGCATATACTTTTCACTAATAACAAACATTCATGAGACAGAATAACAGTGGTTAAAAATGTTTAGTAACCTTTGGTACCTGAGTAGCCATTGTAACAGTATCCGTTAAATATTATGTGTGTACAGTATGTCGAGCTTAAAAAGTTGATAATGCAAGATTAAGAAACCAAAAATCTAATTTATTTTTAAACAAATGGTATTGTCTCAAAGTTGCCTCCTCTCCGATTTTGATCAAATTTGGTATAGGGGTTTTTGGGGCGCTGATTACAAATCTGAAAAAACCTTTTCGGCAACGTTTCGTTTCCGAGATCTTCATCTTCAAAGTTAAAATTAAACTAATCTCATTTTCACTATATTCTCCTTCTTTGAAAATTCTTGATTTTTACACTAAAGTGGCACCCGATATTTTATAAACCCCTTTTTAAAAACCCTTTTATTTTTATTTATTTTACATCTTTTTTCCATTAAATTGCGAACTTTTAAGTTCAAAGGCAGAAACCATATTTGCTTAAAAATAAAAGTGTAAAAAAGGTGTAAAAAAACATAAAAAAAGTTTTTAAAGGTGTTTGTGAAATATTGTGTGCCAATTTAAGTAAAAATCAAGAAGGAGAATAGTGTAAATAAGGTTATTTGATTTTCAATTTATGATGAATATCTCGAAAACAAAACATTGCCGAATTTTTTTTTAGATTTGTAATCAGGGCCCCAAAACCGTACCAAAATTGTACTTCCTCATTCAATTAGAGGGACCTGTATATATTAAAATTTGCCTGGTCTGCCCAGTAATCAATAATTATGATCCTTTAAAAGAGTGTACTAAATTATTAAATGAAATAAAAGTACCTAAATGTAAACCTTATTCTTTTTAATAATCCACGAAATACCAAACATTGTGGAAATCATCTAAAAGATAGTTAAGATTGCCTTACTTTTTCACTAATATTTCCTATGAAATTTTCATTTTCTATTATTATAATTGATATATTATTATTTATTCGTTTACCTTTCGTTACGTCTTATAAGAAGAACCTAATTTAAATATAAAAAATACTTACCTAAAGTTAAAAAGACGGGTATGTTACCCTTGGATTTGCAAGACAAAACCATACAACCTCTAGTCATTTTGTTACGATATTAAAAGTAACAAACAATAAACACAAAATTATAGTCACAATTTAATAAACACTAATCACTAAAATAAAAAGGTTTTTATCAATCCAAAGAACCGTACTCCGGTTCAGATAAAATTATAATGTGTTGGCTAACTTCACACTAATTTATCAGTGTGTAAGTAGGCAACACATTAAATTATTTGGAATTTTGTTATTGCGCAGAATCGGCGGGGCCAACTCTGACAGTTATTTTCATACTGGGCTGGACATTTTTTGATCGAATGGGCCATAGCATTGGGCTTCCATACACCTTTAAACTTCCTTGTTTTGGGTCCATTCCCATTCTGATTTTTTTAAAATATTTAAAAAAGCGGTCAAAATTTTTCTCGATATTTTGAGAGTATCTCATTAATTTATTGATAATTTTTGAAAAAATGGTAACATTTCTTTTTTATAATGATACCTTAGCAAGTGTTCAATAATCCAGGAAAATTTCCTTCACCATCTTTTTTGCGTTTTGATAAAAAATTATTTTGCCCATCCGCATTTTTTAGCTGTTTACGGAGTTCTAGGATATCTGTAGAATAAACGCGAATCAAAAACTCATCATCTATTAAAATACTTTTCAATGGACATCATTTGAAAGCTTGGATTGTTTAGTTTAAGGGCGTCGATAATATTTTTTCCTGGAAGGGGTAATTTTAGTATCGGAAAAAACAACTCTGAACACAAACCTGACCAAATTTGTTACATAAACTGTTATTTTCTGAAAAATAATCCTGTTGTCAAAATCATGGTCAAAGTATTTATTGATGCCAATATGTACATTTATAATGTTGGCACATTCGACTTCGGGAGAATATATTTGTCGACGACGTGATAGGTAGGGTTTTGGGGGAGGGGGGTAACTACCCCCATTACCGCCCCCTTATCGACGCCCTTGGTCTAGTTTTTAAATGTACTTTTTTTAAAGTAATATTTTTTTTTATTATGAAAAGTAGCGAGTCGCGGATTTCGCGAATCGGTTTTTAATGGTCAAATCTATTGTTCCTATCAATTTGAGGGCATTACCGTATCAAGTCATTGCCCTCCAATAAGTATATTTGAAAAAAAGCAAACTTAGAAGAAAAAAAAATTCCGTCAAAATTCCATGTATATGCAAAATATCGCGATTTTTGACGAAAATTTTTTGGTCTCAGATTTTGCTAACACTTTGTATAAATAGTAATTCGATGGCGTAGAACACGAAACTCCCATCAAAAATGAGAAAGAAATATTATTTTTCTAGCTAGACCCGTATCTCGGTTTCTGACTTCGATACTTTTGCAACCCCCTATATGAAAATTTATTGTGGAAAACTGGGAAACGTTAGAGGATTCCGGTTTTCACTATTCGATAGAAGAAAGATTACAGTATATTCAACCCAAATTTCATGACTCTGATTTTTGAAGTAAATTTTTGACAAACCCGCCAATATACCCTTCTTTTTTTTATTTTTTTAACCGCCATATACATAAATATTGTTTTCGGAAAAACTGTTAAAAGTAGAGATTTCCGGTTTTCACCATTCGATAAAGAATAGATGAAATAATATGTGATATTAATTTCAGCCCTCGATCGTTTAGAGTAATATTTTTAAAAATTTTTCAAAAATCAGGGAAATTCATCACACCAGTGACTCGCGGACTAACAACTATACTTCAAGTCCAAAATTTCTGTCAATGACGCATTGCTCGCTTTTAGAGTGTCCCGGGTTGTGTGGGGTCAGGGGAATCAATTCCAGTGGCGTAGAAAATAAATGATAAAATTTCGTCAAAACATGAAAATATTTTTTACAAGCAAAAGTTATTTTCTCACATTTTATCAACCCTTTAAATTCGTAACAAGCCTATATTATTTTGGTATTATTCGGATTAATGAAAAATGTATTTTTTTTGCTTAATTTTGCACATCTCCTATTTTGAGGTTATAGAACACAAATTTGAGTTTTTTTGGCGATTTTTCAACGTTTTTCCAAAAAAAAAACATTTTTTACTTTAATTTTACCTTCTCTTAAAAAAGATGTAAAAGCAGAAAGATAGACAATCCAAGTTATACCGACTTGCCAATTCACCACCGATCTTGCAATTTCAATATTAAATACGATATTCACACGCATTGTTTCATCAAAAATATCCACTATATAAGGAACACGAAAGCTCTGAGATCATCAGCTTGTAGAATCCAATAACTATTTCGGGTCTTTCGTGTTCCATATTTAGGATTTCCATATCGAGAATATTTTTGATCAAACATTGCAGGTCAGCAAGCAGGTTCGCATGCCTTATAAAAATGTCATAAAGAAAACTATTACAACCTGGTAACGGTCAACATTTTAAATTTCGGTTGAATTCGGACGTAAACGTTTTACCTATTTTTTATTAAAAATTAAGGTTTTTCCTTACTTTTTAAGTGTTTTTTTTTTAATATTAACATAGTATGAGTTTTTTAAATATGTTTTCTTCAAATGACAGAATTTAAAGGAATATGTCGTAAAATGGAATTAAACAATTCAATTATTATTTTTAAAATACTATAAGATGCAGCCAAAAAAACAGCTTCTGATTCATGTTTAACAATCGAAGGTTAAAAAGTGTGCAAAAAATAGCGAAAAAATCGCATTTCCAGTACCCGAATAATTACTAATTTGATTTTTGCCTTTTAAAACTCTGAATACCGTACGCGAAAAAACTTTTGTTAAAGTTGCACATATCTCTGCAGCATTCAAAGTGGTTAGTTCTGGATTGCGTTCCCGAATCCATGGAAAACATTTTTAACCATTATTCGTTCTTTTAACGTTAACTAAGTTTTTTTGTAGGCGGATAACTAGTTAAAGGTCGGTTAATATTCATAATTTACAGAATTAAAAGCACTTAACAACGCTAAATCTTTATATACAATTATATACACTAAATAAGATAAACTATTATAAAATTGGCACAAAACAATATCTAATACTACAATTATTAGAAATTTATAATATTTAGAAAATACCCTGTATACAATTAAAATTTAAACTTACAAAATCTTCCATAATCAATAATAACTAAATAAAATAATAACAACAGAAACCCCTTCGATACGCTTATTTTCAAGTCTCTTCAAGTTGTAAACTAAGGAATGTGTGTTGCCACTTTTTTGTCTTCTCGATAACAATGATTTCAATACATATTGGCGTGCTTTTTTTGTGCGATCGCTGGCTGGTGATATTTTTTTTGCGAATTATGACAACGTGGCGATAAAACTTTTGGCCGGTTCACTGTTATTTGAGCGGAAAAGTATATCTAGGCAAAAATCATTTACTAGTGTTAGATTTTTATTCAGCCGCTTCGTCGGTTGGGTGGCCGGTATTAAATGAGTCACTGACAGAAATTTTGGACTTTAGGTATAACTACATCAATCCAGTGTATTATGGTTTTTTTGACGGCCGTTTTTGCAAAAAATATTGGTGTTGCGAAAAAAATGGTTAAGACCATTTTTGTAGATTTCGGGGTAATCTTAATTTTTTGCCCAAACAAAAATTCTCTAATTTGCATATTTTGGCAGATATTCGCGGGAAACTAATTTTTGGTACTTTGGGAGCCATTTTCAGCGGGTTCCCACGTCGGAATCGTGATAAACTTTTTTCGCTCAAAGCATCCGCGGATACCTAAAATTGCGCCACAAATGAAAACTCGATTTATTTACACCTTTGCACTTCCGGTTTTCGTTACTGGACTATAAAATTATTTTTTTATTTTTTAGGTAAAAAACTTTGGATGTTTGAATGTTGATATAATTACGAATGTAAAATATGTGATCAATTTTTTGGCGGCAAATTTTATATTACACAAAAGGAATTATTGCGAGAAAAAATAAATCCATTAGATTATATTAACAATAACGACTCTTATCAGGTAAGGCTATATATGATTCAGTTCAATTCTGTCTATAATTGTTATAACTGAAAGGACGTTATAATCAATTTTTCGTAAAACTGCACCGGCGTTGGATGGTTGTTGGTTCTTGGTTTAAGCGGGGTTGGTCGCGTCTCATATTTCACTGCGCATATTGGCTTATTGTCTCCCCTTTCTTGTTATAGAAAGCATCTAATGTAAAAGTAAATTTCATTTAAAATATTGAACCATACCCACCTCCTGATGTGGTTTAAATTTTATTTATTTATTTATTATTATTATTGTGTTTTAAACAACCCCTAAGAATAAGTTGCTAAATTTCAACTAATAGATATTTTCTATATTGTTGTGGCGAATTCAAAAAAAATTTCTTTGGGTATACTTGAAAAAAATTATACAATTGGACCGCGGTCCTGGTTCGGAAATTAAAAACTTATCTACGTTTTGGGGGAAGTTTGTCATGGTTATCAAGATTTTGATATAAAATTAAATAAATTCTAAGACCTTTTAGTTTATTTATGAAAAACATCAAAAAATGTTTGATTTGTTTCCAACAATTAACTTCTAGATTTTTAGTTTTCTTATAAGGAAAGAGTATTGGGTGACATATTTGCTCTAAAATTATGTAATTGTAAACAAAAATACTCTGTTAACTTAAGTTTGATCACCGAGTTAAAACCTTTTAAGTAAATACTTCTGTAAAATTCGTTTAGGGACTAATAAGTTTAATGTAAATTGACACAATCATCTTTTGTTTATTTTGCATGAAACAAAGATAGTATAGTCTGTCTCAAAGTATACCGTGTTAGCTCTTGCCTTCATTTATGGATTATACCTGCCGACAGCAATAAAACTGCGGATCGGTAGGTATTAAAAAGACGTGGGACGGACTTTAATAATATAAAGATTTATAATTTATTGTTTATTTAGGTAAGTATAATCTTACAATTACATTAAGAAATTAAATATATGCAAAGTTTTAATAAATTTATAACTGCATTATCTATACATAATTACATTTTTAATCTAAATTTAATTCTGTTTCACTATCAGAGTCATTATTAAGATTAATTACAATAGGATTTATGTTGTTTTGGATAGAAATGTAAGAGTCCTCAATTTTTATAATGTGCTGTAGTGAATTTTTCCAGCTCTCAACTGGTACTTTAGTAATTACATTTTTTATCAAATTTATAACACTGGGACTTAAAGAAGGTGTATCATTTTTTGCTCTGATCTTTGATTTTACTTGGTTCCACAAATGCTCTATGAGGTTAAACATACAGTGATACGGAGGAAGCCGTAAGACAGTATGCCCAGCCTGTTCAGCCAAATTATCACATACATATAGTTTTTTAATTGCATATGAATTTAGGACTTCCAAAAGATGCGTTTTTTGTAACTGAATTTAAAATAAATATAATTTTCTAACAAATATTCCTGGATTTATGTTTTTGAACTTGATGAAGCTGGTGCTTTGTGTGCAGACGGCTGTGGTAGCTTGCGTTATCCATGACAATAACAGTGTTGTTGGGAATATTTCATAAAGATAATTTTGAAACCAGTTTTCAAAAAGTTCTGCACTTGTATCCTCATGATAATCCAAGCTAGAATCCTTAATATTCTTTGCAGATAATTTTATATATTTTATATATAAACAAATATTTATATTGGTTTCGTCTTCGTCTAGCTTCTTTTTCAGTTTATCCAAGGTAGGAATAACTCCGCTTTCATAAAGACAATATATTTTCCTTCTTATTAGGTCCTGATCACTATTGTCTATACGGTGAGATTGAAAATCACTACGTTTTTCTTTTGTTCAATTCTTCACTAATAAAATATCCCTTATCGATGATATTGGAGTTTTTGTAAGTAGACAGGTTTTTTAAAGCTTCTTGTTTAATTAGACCTCTACTGATTAAAGTTTCATACACATTTTTCACAACCTGTTTTGCATCTAATGACAAATGATTTCGACGCGACATAGTTATATTCTCGTAAAACAACTTTTTCTAAACGCACAGTAAAAACGGTTATTCAACACTGCCACTAAAATATTAGCCAAAATATTTATATGCCTAATGGTTAATACTCTAGAAATACCTGGCCCACCCCTGCCTTTATGAACAAATGGGTTTACCCAATAACAATAGGTAATAAAATCGTTAAAGGTTTATTGGGGTATGGTCCGTCCAAAGCCATAACGATATACTTTGAGACAGATTATACCTTTACCTGGAATAACGAAATGAGTGTTGATGCGGTCCATTTGCAGGAAACTCCAATTTACAGTCTGTATCCTAAAAAGTAGGTGCTTATAAGAAAAGAAATCGCATAAGAAAGTTGGGCTATACTTTAATAATATCCCAGACAAAGATTTATTTAAGTAATCTTATGATTTTGTAGGAAAGCATTTACACGTCCGAAGAAACCACATCATCTTCAAAAGAAGCTAATAAATCGTTGAATAACGTTATAAAAAAGTTACATGATTTAGATCATGTTAGAGAACTATCCAAAAATTTACTAAATGAAGATTTGTCCTCAGAACCTAACAATCAAATAATAAAGAGTATGTCTGATTTGGAAGAAAAATCATCCAGCTTTAATAAAATCGTTTTAGAAAAAATAGAAACAAGTAGTTCTGGAATGTTTCAAACACTTGTAGATAATTCACATAATGAATGCAGTGCTACAAGTTCAGACAAGAACAAATCAACGAAGTTAGAGGTAAAAAAATACTTTTAAGTTACTGTCTAGATAGGTATTAAAATGCTTTCTGGAGCGTTCACAAATTTAACTAATTGCATGGGAATCTTAACGGTAAGAATAGCGAGAATTAGTATATTTCATTACCAGTACGGAAATGACGATTTTTCCGTGCGCGCGTGACAAATTCTCGCTCGCTCGGCTGCGTCTCACATGGGAAGTCATGCAAGAACGGAAAAGTCCATTTCTGGACGTGTAATGAACGATATTTTTTATTATACTTAGGTACCTGAAAACAACATAAACAAAAAACATCGCAAAAAATGATTTAAGAAAATTACGATTATTTATTTTTATTTTTAAAACAGTAAAACAAATTAACAAAAAAATTACAAGCTAATTAAATCTAAGAAAATTAATTTTGGACGGAACCGTTATGATTAATGGTTATATTTATTGTACAATTCGTATTATTGTTGAAGCTCAATCCCTTTTGTATTTCTTTTTGTTGAACTAAAGATGTTAAACGCGAGTGTTCGTGTATGTTTTGGTTCTTTGATTGACTGTTACAGATTTTGTAGTTTCCAAGTTACAAGGCCTAACAACTTTTGGGATACTTTAATTTTTCTTTGTATGGACTCCTCTATATATCATTCTGCTACATTGGAAGAAAGCCATCCTCGTGTCTTTTCAAGTGAGCAAATCACCGCCGCTTTTACCAAATGGTAGCCGAAGAACGTTAGCCCATTCCGGTATATTCTTCGTGATTTTTTTGTTTTAAGTATTTTGCAACAAGTTTTGGAATACCACTGATAGTATGGCACCCAACATGTTGAGCGTAACATCTTTGGTTTCGGTATGCAACAAATAATCTTCTACTCTCCATATTTTTAGGGCGGAGATCTGCGTATTTACGGTTAAGTGTACAGAGATTGAATTTGCAATTTTTATTGGTAATGGGAAAACTTCTTGACCTGTAAGTTTTTCCATCTCGTAAGAACACGACAAGGAAACGCCCATTATCTTCCTCATCGTTTAAACTTAAACGTATTAAATCATCTCTGCGGCATGCGCCGAAGATGCCAAACACTAAAATTACTTTTGCTAGTAGATATTGCCCATCTGAAGCTTCACATAAAAATTTGGTTACTTGTTCTGATGTAAGAACCTTGGATTTTTTGGTACATATCCTACAGCTTGTCGTTTCAAAAAAGCGATAGTTTTGGATATTGGTTGTGAGTATTTTCTTTTATTGCCAAACAACTCTTTAACATGGAGAATCGACTCCATAAGGTGGATGACTTCATAGATTTGGCTTTTTCAGAAAAATAAACTAAGAGAATATCGTCACTCACAATTTTGATTCTTTTCTGAGTCCGCCATTCGGTAAAAATGTGATATTCATGTTCATATCTCAACCTGGATTTCACTGGTAATAAATCTGTACTCACTTCTGCCGCTTGTTGTAATATAATATCGGAAATATCCGATTTTTCTTCCAAATCTGAATTCATTTTTTGAAAATGGCATAAATTTCACTGACAGAAAATAAAATATGTCATTAACAAATAAATCGTTGTTATGAACAGTTTCCATGGATGGATTTTTATATAAGCGCACGGAAAGAGGGATCGGGAAAAAAAATTCCGTGCGCTTTTCTGAAAATGCCATATTTACTGTATTTTATACACAGTTGAAAATGTAGTATTTTTAGGTAAGTATAATAAAAAAGTTTAATTAGGGCAAAGTTAATTTATTGACTAGCTCTACACCAGTTAAAAAATTGTCCATAAACGATAATTTGAGTGTTCTTTTTTATTATTTTGCGAACGGTTTATTAATAATGAAATTGTTTCTAAAGTGAGCAGATTACATCGTTGACCAGATCTTTCAGAATGCTTAAAAACAACGAAAGATACTCCTCATAGTTTCGGAATTAGCCCTCTATTCAGATCAGGTAACTGATTTTTTAGGCTTTTAAAATTCCTAAAAAACTTATCACACATAATTCTTTACTAAAGAATAAACACGCATAAATCAGTAGAAGTAAAAATGTGTTTTATTTAAAAGGGTTTCCCCGCGTCATTACAAGTGTGATATATTGTTGTTTTTAAGATTTATAAACATGTTTATAAATTTAAAAAAAAATCGAATCTTCATTTAAAATGATAAGCGTAATAATGGGTATTTAATGTCTTTTTATGCATGGGTAATTATAGCTCTAAAAAGTAATTTTACTTTTTTGATACCTTAAAAACAAACTAATTAGAAAAAAATTAATTTTCGATTTTTCTAGGTCACTCCCGAAGTACTTGGTAGCGTTCACATTTATAACAGGTCTTGAGTTTGGCAATAAAATATGTAATTATAATAAATATCCATGTCTTTTTGAGATGCTCTTGCATGTATTTGAATTTGTAATGTCCAAATTAATAATTGATCTTTTTGAATATAGAATGGAAATTTATTTTAATTGATTTTTATTTTATTGTATCACTACTTATATACTACATTAAATCTAGGTATAATTTTATAAAGCAAACCATATACGTATCAATAAACAGGATTCAGCAAACTAATAAAACGAATCTATTAATACATTCGGATATTTACATCAATGATCTTTAATAAAGGCCTTCTACAAGAAGATATTCAAGTTAAAATATTCATTTCATAACTAAACTCCGCCAAAGAAAAGATTTTTTCTTAAAAATCAATAAATTTTAATGTAGGATGCATCACATTAACTTATTATTATTAGTCCTATTTTACTTTTGTCTTTTTTTAGGTTATGGAAATTCACAAAATGTTAGAAAATGATGTACCAATTTTAGATCCTGCAGGAAAAATATGTGGATTTACCAGCAACAAATTATATAAAACATCAATATTTCCGAAATCTGAATTTACTTGTGTTAAATGCAGTCATCGATTTTCAAGTCAGAAATCTTTAACTCATCATATAAAGGTATATATTTATCGGCGATGATAAACTAAACGTTATGATAGCTGCGCCCTTTTTGATGACAAACTCACTCCTAAATAACTATATTGCTTTACCTGTAGTAAAAAAAACTGTACTAGAGATAAATCATAGACATAGAGGTGAAATAGTCGGAACATTTTTATTCAAAGAGACTCTCTTGTAGAATGGGGCAATAGAAGGGTGACGTCATGCAACTAATATTAACACAAATAATCTAACCATCGCATCATAAAACTTTGTACATGTATATTCCGAACACGCTGTATATCTAATATAATATATCCTTTTAGTATTATTCTATGTAGGTTAAAAACAAAATATTTACAGTTTACTATTTTTTTTAGTATGTACACAACCCAAGTAGAATTGTATATATTTGCCCAACTTGCAAAGACCCTTTTGCCAATCCATGGTGTGTCTATCGGCATTTACTTAAAGTACATAGGATGACAAATAAACAAGTTAGACGTATGCGTGAGCAGGTTCACAATAGTTGGATTCGTAGAGGGGAAGAATCTTCCATTCAGAAAAAGAAACCTCCCGAAATTAGTCAAGCAGATAGTGAAAATCAGGTGAGCATAAATAAATATTATAATTTATAAGTTTTTGCCAATGTTTGTATATTTATTTTTATTTTCAAAGGTAAATGCAGTATTACCCCAAATTCTTGGTTTTTATCAGTTTTCGGTAGATTATGTCACCTTTGTTACCCTTATCCAGAGTCTGGGGTTCTGACTAATTAATAATTAATGTGCAATTGAGCTATTTGTTTCCTATATTAACTCATTAAATGTTCAGCATATTTCAGAAATAAGACAAAGCTTTGAAATTTTTCTGTTTCGCGCATTCCTATGTATTAAGGTATTTATATTAAATAAACTCTAAAAATATTTTTTATTTTTTAGTGGATAAACGATATTGAAGAAGATAACGACTTCCAAATGTGCGCAGGTTGTGGAAAACACTTTGAACGAAAAGCTGCTCTTCATTCACATTCCCAGATGTGTGCCAAACGATTGGAAGTATGTAATAACATTAAAGAAAATGCTAAGAAAAAGGAAGAAGAGGAAGCTTTAGAAAAGGCAAAATTAGAAAAAACGGTTTGTGAAAAATCTTTATCTAAGGGTGCTTCTAAACGAAAATGTCAGACAATATTAAGTTATCAAAGGAAGCCCGAAAATTTATCAGAACCTTCAAAAACTCAGATTTATCCTTTGACAGATGAAAACACAAACGTAGATAATACCGAATTTATAGAAAATAATAAAAATAATGACATTCTTAATGTAATAACTAATATGCTAACACCAAAACCTTCCCCGTCTAAAGATGATAAAGATACTTCGGTAGATTATGCTATTCAACAAAAAGAAATAAAGCATTTAGAAAGTCCTAAAGATTTTAAAACGATACAACTCTTAAAAAATAATACACATGATACTCAAAATAAAAATTCTAATGATGTAGATATTTTAAAACCGATTGAAACTACTGAATCAGCGACAAAAGTTATTGAAGAAATGCCGAAAATATCTGTTGAAAATAATGATATTTCTTTAGATATAATCATCATTAAAATGGAACAAAATCCAAAAGCTTATAATGATGTCAGTAATGTAAATAGCAATAACGAAAATGCAATTGTATTAACAAGTTCAAAAGTGGAAGAAACATCCTCAAAGGAAAATTCATGTTCCGCATTTTCCCATCCTCAACCAGTAGCTGTAGAAGATAACTCTGGACCTCAATCAGTATCATTTGCAAAAAGTACTAATGTGTTGTCCACTACAGGGTTCAGTAAGTTATGTTTGGAAGAAAATTCCAAAATTGGCTCAAATATATCTGTGGAAAAGAAAGAAGATATTGAAAATCTTGATAAACAGTCAAATACATTTTTAGAAAGCCAAAAAATGAGTTTTAATTTAAAGACAGATTCACGTTCAGAAAAAAATTCTCAACCTTACTTAAATTTATGTAATAAAAGTAGAAAATCTACTTCTGTAGTTTCTGATGATAATGATGCTCAAGAAGATATTACTGACACATTACTACAAGACACTAATGATTTGTTAAGTAATGAAGTGACATTTGAAATGTTTTGTAAAAAAGTAGGCAAAGTAGAAAAATCAAGTGAAAGTAGTCAAAAGTTGGAAGTCAATAGAAGCTCTCCCCGAGTGCTAAGAAAAAGAAAAAAATTAATTGTACCCATACAAAAGTCTCACAAACTTAAATTAATGATCCTAATTTACATGGTAATGAGGATGATGATGATGATGATGATGTTATCTTTGTAGGAGAAGCTTTGATAAACACAATAAGACTAGTAATACTTTACTGGCATTGGAAAATGGTTTTGCTGGGTTTTCAAATGAAGAAACCACTAAAGTGTCTTATTCGATTGATTTGTCAAATTTATCATATAATAATCCCTTAAAATGTAAGCAAAAAGATGGCCAAAATGATACAGTTAATGATGCTTTGGAAAATAAAATTTCACCACAAGGAAAGCCTCTAAAACGAAAATGTAGAAGTCAATCTGTAGAAAATAAATCAATAGTTTCGAAACATGAAAAAGTGAAATGAGCTTTATATTGCGAGCTTCTCCATACATGAATCGAGATAAACTCTTATGCATACCTTGTGGCTTAACATTTAAATCATTTAATTTGTTACTTTGGCATATGTCTGCTCATTTCTCTTGGTTTAGGTATCAGTGCAGTAAGTGCTCATTTATAAGTTTTAATAAATATGATTGCATGTTACATGCAAGAAAACAGCATAAATTAAAGGAAAATAGTGTAGCTAATTTTATTTTGCCTCTACCAAACTGGAAAACAGTTTTAATGTCCCACGAATTCCGTTTATTAAAAGACTGCAATGATTTAAAAGGTAAACATACCGATGAGAAAATCGGCATTGATGAAAGTCAAGATCAAAATATTGAAGCTAACAGTGAAATTTTGGAATCTGATGCAATATTGTTTGGTGAAAGTTCAAGAAGCTCTGAAGAAAATACTGGTTGTGTGATTGAAAAAGAAAATGTAAGAAAACGTAGTAAATCTGGAAAAATAGTTATTGATGTTCAGGAAACAATAAAGGATCTTCAGAAGTTACCAGAACCAATAGAATTGGCTATGCCAGCAGATATTTCTGAAGTAATTAGAACATTTAGTTTTAATGAAAGTACTTTTTCTTCTGATGAGGCTGCTACTCCATTTGATAACTTTGGTGATGAATCTAATGATGATTGGGGTTTACCAAAAGATATCGACTGTGAGAAGCCAAGCAAAACAGACGTGAATATATTTAAAAAAGAGAATGATGATAACGATAAAGTGAAGGACGAAAGTGTGGCTTTAAACATCCGACCGTCTAGAATACGTACAAAGGCAAAACAAAGTGAAGACTTTGTGTATTATGATAATGATATAAACAATGTCCTGAAATCAACTGAGATACCCAGAAGTAGTTCGCAAAAACAACGAACTGATTGTATAGTAGCTAATAAACCTAAGATTTCGGGAAAATCGGTTCCTACAACCCAAAAAAAGAAAGCTTAAGTTAAGTTATTTTCAGTATTTATTATTTTTTTCTGTGGTTCTATTTCTGTAAATAAATTATTTTTTTTGTAAGACATTTTTTTGATTTCGCCTTTTACATGCGTTAATTTATATCTGTTTTAACCAAAAGTATATCCAATTTTGTAATTTTAAATCACCTAGCATAGGTGTGCGTTCAGATAATAGTGTGTACACTAGCTTTGGCGGTGTGCAGTGTGTGCAGTGACACCCATAAAGTCCGCATCAAATGGGAAATTTTTTTCTAAATTAATTTGGGTAAATCTTCTTTTTGCCAAAAGTATTTGCTTCAAAAATCATGCCAAATAATGTATATAAGGATGATAACGTGACTTTTTTTAGCTGTCAAATTTGACTTTTTTTTCAAAAAGTCGCAAAATAAGGCATTATCTTTCAAAATTTTAAAAAATGGTATAGGAAAAAGTTGCATATTTTTAAATTTTACACACTTACTATTAGAACTGTAATGTATAATATTTTAAAAAAATTAAGACTTTATACTAAGTGCTTGTAAACAAAACAAACAGGCAAACGGATTACGTCACAAATACCGAATTGACATTTAAATTGGCTCATAGGGGCTTAAATGGGATCGAGCACTCCTTGTTAAATTTATCACCTTGGGTGAAAGGTAATATCACTCCCATTACCGCCCATCTCCAGATATTTTCTTATGCAAGACCCAATCTGAGTAGGTGTTTTTAAGTATATCAGTGCCCAGATACCAAAGCCTGTTAAAGTTCTTAGCTAAGTCGTTAATTTCCATGCCCACTGGTGTGCGTTTTTTTTTTCGGGGTCCATAGTTCCTCAAGCTTTCTCCTGATCCTGTCTTTGATCCACCGCTTGAGAACTTCATCGGATATTCCTGGAGGCAAGGTACTGTCAAGTTTGGTTTATTGCTATCCGCTACCGCCAGTATCTGCCACCTCGCTACCTTTGATACCAATATGGCCTGGTACCAGTATCAAATTGACCGAATTTGAGTCTGCTAAGTTTATTCAACACATGTTTAAAATACTGGCGAGAGCGGAAGGTTTATGTTAATTCTTTTTTGTTTCTCCCACACTTGTTGCCACTGTCGACCGGCAGGGCTGCTTCTAGAAGGTATATAAAATTTGATGCTTCTGGTGCACTGACCAGAGCTGCTTTCTTTCGGGCCGGATCATCTGATCATAACGCGTTATGATTCATTAATCATGTTCTTTCGCATTTTTAAGTTTGACGTTAGCGGATCATGATTCGAAAAATTCTAAACAAACTGAACATATTCGTTTTATGATTGTTTGTTTCGATCGAAATCTTAACCTAATTTCAAACGATTTTTACGATTTTTTTTCTCACATTATATTTTATTTAAAACGCTTAGGGGGCAATATGAATTCTTCAGTTTACGTATGCACCAGAAAAGTTAAGGCATAGATTTCACAGCTGTGCGACGTTCTTTCGGACCTAAAATCGAAACTTGTTCCACTGAACATATAAATCATGATCGAAATCATGATTCAAATTTCTTGCGAAAGAAAGCGGCTCTTATATACATAGATAAACTAACCTATTGGGGTCAGTGTTATGTATCATATTTCAATGCTCAATTGTTATTTATATGAAATTCAAAACTTTGTCATTAACACAACTAGGACTCCGTGGAATATTGCTATTTATAAGCGACTTTTGGGTGGTACCCCTCCCTAATATAAAGTGAAGTTTAAAAACGGTCATCTGGGCCCCGATTCTGTAAGCAATTTTTTTGACATTCCTTTTCCCTATCTCTTTCGAAACAATGAAAACTTATAAGTTACCTGTAAGGGCAACAAAAACAAGTGATCCCTATTTTGACATTCTCCCTTATATTTTTACAGAATCCCAGCTCTGGGGCCCGATTCTGTAAGCAATTTTTTGACATTCCTTTTCTTCATCTCTTTCCAAACAGTAACAAAATTATGAGTTACCCAAGGAACAAGGACATGTGATCCTTATTTTGACTTTCCCTTTCCTTATATTTTTACAGAATCTCGTTGGGCCCCCATCTGGATTTACTGCAACTTGAAGGTCATTTTTGTAACACAGAGAATCCTTACCTTTAGAATCCATGAGCGAACTCTAGCACTAGTGTCATCTATCAATTGAAAAACAAGCTCTTAGCATCTTTGGTTCTTTTTTAATTTGACGTTTAGCAAAGTTTTACACCAAACACCACACAAATGGTATCTTCGCTTGCCTGTTTTTTAATGACCGAAAAAAGTACATATGTGAGATTTGCATACACGAAATTGTTTCTTTTTTGAAAAAAAAACATTGGGGTTTTAAAAACTGTGCGGGAGTTAAAAATTTATTATCATAAAGGAAAACGCCCAATGTTTTAGACCACGGTTGAAAAACTCTTGTAATGGGTCTGAAAGTGAAGCTTCTTGTGATGAAGACCCAAATTTTGCTGTTATTTGTGCTTTTTTTGAAAAATTCGGTGAATTAATAGGTATAACGGATATTGATATATGTGAATTGCAGTCGATGTTGGAGAACTCGCTTGAAGGTATAATTATACAGTTCCAAAACTCATTTTAATTTACCTTTGTACAAAGTTTGAAATAGGTCTAATTTATTGTTTTATTTACTTAGATATTTAATACTTTTACTGCCAATTTATAAACTTGACGTTTCATTGTCGTTGCCGTTTCGCTGCCGCCCAAAGTCGAAGATTATGATATGAAGTAAATGGTATATGACAACTGCGGCGATGGCGTTTATAAATGGTTGTATTAAACTCCATAACTCTAACTTGCAAACGGGAACTGCAACAGCAGCGCGAAGGGAACGTCAAGTTTATAATTTGACCTTTAATTTGTAAGTCTGTTTTAATTAAAACTCTGGTAGGATTTTTTAAAGACACTAATGACACTATAACATATTCATCTGCTAAAATCCTTAGTAGGGTAAGAAATGTCTTGGAAGTTAGGTATTTAGTGTTTTCTTTGAAATGTTGGTTTCATATGCTTACTGTTTAGTTTGTGTTGTTTAAACTCAAAGCAAACATAATATTTATAATAAGGTCTAATGGAAATCAGAGTTGAAATCTAAAAAATAATTATGTAAACTTAGACAAGGAGCTTAACAGAATAAGACAAAACCCTAAAAAGGTAATTGTCTCGAAAGTTGCCTCCTCTCCGATTTTGACCAAATTTGGTATGCGGGGGTTTTTTGGGGCGCTGATTACGAATCTGCGTTGCCGAATTTTTTTTTTTTTTTCGTTTTCGACATATTCATCATCGAAGTTGAAAATCAAACTAACCTTATTCACACTATTCCCCCTTTTTTTGCACAGAATTCTTGATTTTTACACTACATTGGCACATAATATTTCACAAACACCTTTTAAAAACTTGTTTTTATATTTATTTTACACCTTTTTTCCAACCGCCGCAACCATGTATACACTAGCAAATATGGCTGCTGCCTTTGAACTTGAAAGTTCGCAATTTAATGGAAAAAAGGTGTAAAATAAATAAAAATACAAGGTTTTAAAAGGTGTTTATAAAATATTGTGTGCCACTTTAGTGTAAAAATCAAGAATTGTGTAAAAAAGAGGGAATATAGTGAAAATAAGGTTAGTTTGATTTTCAAATTTGATGATGAATATCTCGAAAACGAAACGTTGCCGAAAAAATATTTTTTTAGATTTGTAATCAGAGCCCCAAAAAACCCCCGTATACCAAATTTGGTCAAAATCGAAGTGGAGGCAACTTTCGAGACAATTAAGTACCCCTAAAAAAAATACAGTAACAAATTCATTATAAATGGTATAAAATGGTGAAATCTAAAAAATCGGTAGTTTGTTTCGCAGGATAAATAGAAATAAATACAAAAGTAATTCAAAGATAAAAATATCAACTAAAACTAGATACTTAAATCGAGACCTGCTTATATAAAGGTAAATCGAGTAAATTATGGTTAAACTATATGGGTATATAACACCAAGCAAAAAATTTGTTTTTCAATTATAAATATGAAAACACTAATTAATAAAATAATAAAAATGGTTTTACTGTCATGGGTTTCATAAGTAAAATATAACAGTATCAAATAATAAGTCTGTTAATCAGAAATAATTTATACTATTTTACACTTTTTGTACACAGTCGGAAAATACACCATTAATAAGAGTGCTTTCTTAAAAATAGTGTACAGGGTCTTTAATTATATTTACGTGGCTTCTGGAGCCTTTATTTTTGAAGACAGAAAAAAATGTTTTATATAAAAATTGTAGGCTTTTTTCCATATTATCTTTTGAAATTATCAGTAAAAAAATATCGCAATAAAAAAGTGGAAAAATATAGAGATCTTCAACTTTTTTAAATGGAACACCCTGTATATTATGCGCTACAATAAAAGATCTTTTTTTTCTAATGTCAAATATATCTACATTGATGATATTTGGATGAACCATTTTTGAGATATTTAAGCTACAGTATAAATAAAGTGAAAAAAAAATCATATTAGTATCAAGAAAGCTATGAAAACCATAAAATTGTTTTAATAAATTTGTAGTATTATATTGTAAAAAGCTGAAATTTATCATTTTAACTATTTAAAGTAGTTTAAAATGCTTTTTTGTCGATGGGCTATTCAGAAGAACAATAAATCGCTATTATGTGTCTTTTTTATGGTAACAATAATAATGTGAAGACATTGCAAAGGGAATATTACTTATTATATCCTTAACAACGGGTACCATCTATAGATACTATTAAATACATAGTAAGAAAGTTTATTGAACAAAAAAGCTTTAAAATAAAGAAAAGGATTGCAGCACGAAATAAAAACAAAGTTTTGGATATCCTCGTTTTTTTAGGATAATTATTATACTTTTTCTACTGGACTAGCAGTAACTACTTTTATTGATTTTAAAAAATCCTGAAATATCAATCTTGGATGCGGCATCTGAACTTAATAAAACATATTATAAAATTTATTTAACCTTAAAATTTTACAAATTTTATCCTTATAAATTTATGTCCGTTCAGAATCTTCCTGAACAAAACATGCAGGACCGACCTAAGCATGCATTGGAAATAGCTAGCTTTATGCAGCAGGATCCAAAACTTTTAAATAAAATTCTATTCACAGACAAGTCTTCCTTCACTTTAGCAGGAATGTTTAATAACAAAAATAAACATTATTGGTCCAGAAAAAACCGTCACCAAATTCAGCAACATAACAATTTTATTGTTTCCATGGCTTTCTTGATACTAATATTTTGTAATTTAGTAATAATTTAACCTAAAATATCTCAATAATGGTTCATTGAAATATCATCAATGTATATATATATTTAAAATCAGAAAAAAAGATCTTTCCTTGTAGCGCATAATATACAGGGTGTTTCATTTAAAAAAGTTGAAGTTGCCTGTAATTTTTCCTTTTTTTTATTGCAATATTTTTTTACTGATAATTTCAAAAGATAATATAGTAGAAATCCTACACTTTTTATATAAAACATTTTTTTCTGTCTTTAAAAATAAAGGCCTCAGAAGCTACGTAAATATAATCAAAGACCCTGTACACTATTTCTGAATAACAAACCAACCTAATGAAATGTGTGCACTCTTTTATATATCCTCACTCATACTTTTTCATATGCCCATATCATATATATTATAAACAAAATTAAAGTCAGGACAAACCAAAATAAATTGGACATCACTGTACAAAAGCAAAATGTTTATCAAAATAATATTTTTTCACAAAAGAGTCTACTAAAAAGTCCTTATTGGGTACATGTCTAAAAAATTTATAACATATGACTGCTTCAGTTCAGGTCCTGCGGTATAGAGACTGAGCCTCTCAATCCCATTGGCCCTTCTACACTAGCAGATTGCCTAAAACAGAAAAAGAAAACCCCAAAAAATCCAAATTTTTATCTATATTTCGGTGGCAAATGGTGGCCACCGTTTTCAAAATAAAATTAAAGTATGACAGGTTAAGGTAAAATACCCAAATATTGACAGTGAACTAAAGATTGACACTTTTGTAAAATATACGCTATATTAAGGAATTTTCAATGAATGTATGGCATAAAGCTATTGGAAATAGCACATAAAGCCATCTGTCTTTAGCATTCAAAAGTACATATTGATAGGTTATAATTTATTTCAATATGGCCGATTTTTCAGTTGAGGTTTGGAACTGTCTTAACCTGTTTCTAGAAATTTTAGAGTTTTAATTAAGAAGTGTGTTGAGTTTGGTGATCCATAACTAAGGTAAGATCATATATGTGTATGTTTTTCTTAAACTGTAGCGTATTAGGGCTTTAAAACTTAGTTTCTCAATAGAAACATTTCATAAATCTTATATTTTCATTATTTTATAGGGGGATGTCAACCATTGATTCTTAAATAGTAGAAAGTTCATAGATTGACAGTGTGTGTCAACTTTTGGTTCTATGACGGTTTTTTCTTGTTTTACTGTTTTCTTTCTCTCTCAATTAACCTGATTTTGCCGTTTAAAATAATATAAGTTTGGATGAAGTTGCTGAATGGGAACTAATGGATGACATCCCCTGTCAACTTTTGGTATCTCAATGTCAACCATCAGATCTTTTTAGATTTGGATATTTTGAAGATCAAAATGGCCCAACAAAAACGACAGTTGCTGAAATACTCACCTGAAGATATGGAAGCAGCTTTAGCAGATTGTGATAGAGGTCTTCCTGTTGCAACATCAGCCAAAAAGCACAAAGTTCCGAGAATAACCCTCCTTTACAAGTTTCGTGGAAAAATTCCCAGAAAGTGCACAATGGGTTTGAAATCATATCTATCCAAGGAAGAGGAAGATATTTTATGCCAATGGATTATTCAGGCAGCAAGGGCGGGGTTTCCCGTGGGGAAGGATCAGTTACTGGATAGTGTTCAACAGCTGATGAATGAACTAAAACGTGAAAACCCTTTTCAAAATAATCGACCAGGAAAAAGTTGGTATAAACTGTTTTTAAGAAGAAACCCTGACATTTCTGCCCGAACTCCTCAGAATTTAACTTCTTCAAGAGCTTCAGTAACAAAGGAGAAATTAAATAGTTGGTTTCATGAAGTCTATCAATATTTAAAATCCCAAAATTTTGACAGCATTCTAAACTACCCGGAAAGGATTTTCAATGCGGATGAAGCAGCGTTTTTTTTAAATCCTAAAGGAGATAAGGTGCTTGCAAAAAGAGGAGAAAAAAATATTCATCAGATTGTTAATAGTGATGAAAAAGAGTGTCTGACTGTTTTACTTACGGCTAATGCGGCTGGCAACATGGCGCCACCCATGGTGGTATTCAAATATGAAAGAATACCTAAAGAAATTGCCATAAGTGTTCCTGAATATTGGGAATTGGGAAATCCGAGTCAGGGTGGATGACCAGGGAGACATTTTTTGAATTTGTAACAAATATCTTTCATCCTTGGCTAATTGAAAGTAAGATTCAATTACCTATCATCTTATTTATAGATGGGCATGTATCCCATTTAACTCTGCACCTTAGTCGATTTTGCGAAGCCAATGGGATAATCCTTGTAGCCTTATATCCAAATGCCACACATCTTATTCAGCCAATGGATGTGGCGGTATTCCGAACAGTAAAAGCTGGTTGGAAGGAAAAAATTCATAAAATGAGGTTTCAACGCGTTGATGCTCCAAAAATAAAGAAGACTGATTTCTGTTCATTACTTTCGAAAACTCTGGAGGAACGACTAAATGAATCAGTTTTGCAAAATGGATTTAGAAAATGTGGCTTGGTGCCTTGGAATCCTGAGGAAGTTGTTGTCACAATTCGGAGTGTTGATCTTTCAGTAATACCAGAGATAAATAAAGTTTCTAAAAATCTTGTTGAACTGAAAAAAGGCAAAGAGTTTTTAGAAAAGAACATCGATCCAGAAAAGATCAAACTATTTAGGTCTAGTAATGGTATATGGACAGGTCAGATTGAAGATTCATCTTTATATAACTTGTATATTCAAACAGTAAGAGATATTAAAGCTCTTGAAAAGAAAAACACTCCAGAAATCATACCAGACAACGAAAAGAATTTTGATATAGAAAAAATCTTTCAGGAAAGTTCAACTTTGCAAAATGACAGAATGAGGCCAGAAATTGATTATGAACCTATGCCTTCCACCTCTACTGGTACAAGAGCAATTAAAATCATAAGTGATATCACTATTATTCCTCCAAATAGCACACAAGATATAACTCATAAAACACCGATAAAGAATGTGGCAGATATTGAAAATTTAAATCCGGCTGAGATTCCCACACAACCAAACAATTATATAATTCCATCACCTTTTAAACGTGCTCTAACATGGCCAGAACCCAAGCCATTAAAAAATAAAAGAATTTTAAGGGAAAAAATACCATCAGTAGTAACATCGAAGCAATGGCAACTATATTATGAAAATAAAGAAAAGAAGAAAAACAATGAAGAAATTCAGAAAAAACGCAGAGCAGAAGAAAGACAAAAGAAAAGAGAGATGCTAAAAAAAGCTAAACAAGAAAAAAATAAGATAAACAAGAAAAAAGAGAGACTAAATAAAGTGAATCCAAAAAAAACAAGGGGTGATATCACTTCTGATTCTGATACATATGAAGAATGGCAAGCTTCTGATTCTGACTCGGATTTTGATGATGAAATCAGTGCCTCAGAAATTCCACAAGACGATCAGTACATGACAGAATCAGTGACAAAACAAGAAGAAAGCTTTAAGGAAAATGATTATGTTCTAGTAAAGTTTCCCCGCTAAGAAAAAAGAACACATATATGTGTGTGTTATCCAGGCCCTTCTGCCAAACAATGAGGCTGAAGTTGTCGGTTTAAAGAAATGCGATGATGAAATATCGTTTAGATTAAATGAAACTGATGTCTGTATGATACAATTAAATCAAATAATAGAGAAGCTGAACTTTCCCAAAATGAAAATATCTGGCGATCGTCTGAAATACCAATTTGATAAAGAATTGAACGTTGATGGATAGTTCAAATTTTTAATTTAGTTTAGTATTTTGTTTTTTAATGCTTTTAAAAAGTTTCTTTTCCCTAAATATAATAAGTAGAGATCGAACGCTGTAAGAACAACACCGATACGTCACGGTCTCATATGGCAAACCCGTATAAAACCGCGACGTATCGGTGTTATTCTAACAGCGTTTGATCTCTATCTATATTTTAGTAGTATATATTTTTATATTATAATAAATTAGCAACTTAAGTCAGTTTGGTTATTAATTTTAGGGATATTTACAAATGTGTCAACATATAGATTCAAACATGTCAATAAATGGGTATTTTAAGTGCATGTCCAGATATTTATTTTTCAAAATCAAAATATGGTTTTCAATGGTTTAAGAAAGGAGACTGTTTTCTAAAAACACTGATCTATATAAATCAAACCAATAAATATTAATTAATATAAAAGAGGTAGAGAAAACTATTTATATGTCAATCTTTAGTTCCAATACATGTCAATCTTTAGAGTGGTTACCTTTTTGGTATGTCAATTTTTAGTGCAAAAATCTATTTTTAAATATTTGAATATATTTTTTTAAGAAAACTAAATAGATAGATTTTGAAAATATGCATTTTAAAGTGATACTCAAGTTTATTTTTCCATACCAGAAACAGCCTTAAAAAATTAAAAATAAGCAAAAGACATGCAAAACATGTCAATTTTTCGCTTAATGTGTCAACCTTTGGGTGTTTTACCTTAACTAAAAATTAAATAATGATTAAAATTAAAATTGTTAAAAGTTTGTTAAAAGGTATAGATATTTTGAGATCGTTTTTTGCATTTTTGATGTTATGTCACACATGACATTAATCTGTTGTAACTGGTATATTTATTATTTTAAAAAATAAAAAAAGGTGGTGTGTAAATTGATTTATAATTTTCTTTATCTAGGAACATGTTAAAAATTCAATTTTTAACACTATCTAGATGCCTTAACCCATTAACGGCCAACCCAATAAAAAAACTTCTACTTATGGACATGTCTATTGAATATTGCTTAAAATACATTAATTAAGAAAAGTTTTTCATTAAGACATTTTTATTCCCGGTTTTTAAGCCAAAATACATAGGTGCGTATACACACCTTTGGCCGAAACCAGTAAAAGATATAGTTGGTTACAAAAGTTTATAAACAACATGCTATGAAGAAAATAATGATTAATATATTGTTAAAAAATTGGAATACGAAAGAAAACAACCATTACTTCTTATGAAAATTTTCGAAACAATCTGGATGCAGATGAACCATACATTTTCTACACAAGTAAATAAGTAGTGTTACTTTTACAGAACCTACATTTTTTTCTTGCACTGCTCAAATCTCTAACAATAATATGCCCAATATTATCAAATCGTATGTCGTTTGGTAAGGCAGTTCTAGAGGGCGACCATAGGAAGAGTGAGAAGATGATGGAATATCCAAAGGATTATAGATAATTTCTTCTTGTCCACTAAATTTCAGTAGGGTACGCACTAGTTGCGATCTAAATTCTATCTGAGAAATATGACAGTCATTAGCAATTCTATATATCTTCCAACTGTTAACCACCATGCTGTCAACCATATTTGTAAATAACGGCCACCACCATTTTTTGCCCCGAATTCGAATACGGTAATTTCCAATTCCGTTGTCATGAAGTCCACGCCCCATGTATTTGTTATATTCGTGTATAACATTAGGCTGAGGTAGAAAAATATCTTTTCGCTCTTTTCGATTATATCGTTTGGCTTGAGTTAGCGGTAAAACTTGACATGTATTTGACATTACAGTTACAACAGAATTGTCGTTTCAACGCACAACTAAAACTTGCAAATTGGAGTCAAAAGCACAACTATAAGAACCTCGTTCTTTTTTGGCAAAAGTTTTGCTATTTTCAATAGGACATTTCACTGTACGATTCTCTCTAACTGTTCCTGTTGCGTAAAATTCTTTATCCTTTAGAGCAGCAAAAAGAGAATAAGACGTGAAGAAATTATCGAAAAATATTCTATGATGACCCGGATTTTCTACCACTGAGAGAATATCCATAACAATCCTTGTTCCTAATGCCATAGTATGATCTGCGTTTTCTTCTTTTCCACCATAAGGAATGAACTTGAATAAATAACCAGTGTCAGAACATAAACACCAAAGCTTGAATCCAAATCTAATTGGCTTCCCGCGAATAAACATTTTGCAAGAGTGTCGTCCAAAATATGGGACATCAATAGAAATATTTTCAGCAAATATACCGAACTGGGTACACTTTTTGTTTATAATTTCAAAAATCGGTGTTAGCTTTGCAAACTTGTCACTTTTGTTTAGTTTTGAGTTATCAGCTAGATGAATATATCGTTTTATTGATCTGAATCTATTTCGACTCATAGTTTCCCTGACAACACGGACTTCTTTATCTTCATCTTTTGACCAGTACATATCAGCTTGCGGCAAAGTATGATACCCAGACAAAATGAGAATGCCAATAAATCTTTTGAAATCGCATTCATTAATTTCAAAATCATGATGGTTTTTCTGAGCTGCGTAAGTACAGGTGAAACTCAAAATACTATCAACTACTTCTTTATCAAAAAAAAAAGTAAATATTTCATAAGGTGATTTATTACCATGCTCGGCTTTGATATTCTCCAAATATCGCTCGGAACTAAGCTGGGGAGTGGTGTTGTACGAGAGTATTTCAGTAATTTTCCAATTTGGAACAACAGATTTGAGGGCCCTTCCTTCTTGACAATCGGTCCTAGCACGTTTAGCTAATTGACTCAAAGGTACATCTTCGGAATCATCACTGTCAATACTTTCTTGTGTTATGTTAGGAATTTCCTCGATATCCTCTTCCCCCTGCTTTCGTTTCCTATAATTGGTTCTACTTCATAAGTCCGTTTCCAGGTTCTCCTCACCGAGAATATTTTCGTCAATATCTTCTTTGTCCGTAACTTCATCTGTCTCGGGCGGCACGTAACTGACATCAACAGAATCAGCTATTTGACAATCTGAATCTTTTTCTAATAAAGCAACAAGCTCTTTTGTGGTCAATGGTCTTTTCATTTGGTACGTTGACAACCCACTAAAACAGTTTGAATAATAAAAAAATAATATCGTCAAACTATAGAAAAAATAAATAAAACATACCTCATTTTTAGAAAGTAATATGAATAGGAAAAGAACCAAATACAATCTTTCAAGCAATGCACTTAGACTAACTAATTTGCAAAACTCTTTATCACAGCGAAACGAACTGTAACACGGATAAAAGTAAACTAACGGGAGCGTGGCGTCGATATTTGAGACCTGTCTCAACTCGTAAAAAAATGTCTTACCTGTTACTGGCCAAAGGTGCGTATACGCATCCGCTACAAATACAGACGGATTTCGAAAACATTTTCAAAATTGAACTGATCTAAGTATCTGGAGTACTAATCATACATATATTTTATTTGTATTTAGCATAAAAATATTATATGTGGTGCATATTTAGTAACGGAAAAAAATGGGAATGTAAGCAAAAGTAAAAATCTGCAAATTACGGCTTATTCATAACTCTTTTTTTATATAAAAAAAAACAATAATTTCAACAATAAAAAATATTTTTTAGATATTCTGTAGTATTGGGAGATATAATAATAATACACGAAGAGGAAAATATTACTTTTGCTTATAAAAAAAATCATATAGAAAGGTTTCGTTGACGCACCTTTGGCCATTAATGGGTTAAAAATGTTATTTTAAAGCACTAGTGTTAAAAGTGAATATTATATTGTATTAGAGATTTCCCTATCTATATCTTTAAATAGATCGACACAACCAATACTTTCTTCTACATTTTCTTTCATTTCAAGTTGATTTTAAGTAATTAAAACTAAAATGAGCAAAAACTGACACAATGTATCAAATTTGAAGTATAATCCTAAAGTTCCGAACATTCGTTGAACGGTAGGGCCGACCGAAAAAGCAGGCCTGAAATTAAATGTCGCGTCGTATCCAAGATATCACCGAGGGGGAACTCACTTCCGTTTTGTGTACATATATTGCGCATTATTTGATAAAAATGCAAATAATGCGAGTAATATATTAATGTCAAAATAATTTTCATAATGCATATTTAATGCCTAAATAATGCGAGTAATGTATATTAATGCCAAAGTAATGCGAGAAAGTATATTAAGCCCAAAAAAATGCCAGTAGTGCATATTAATGCCAAGTTAATGTGAGTAATGCATATTAATGACAAAATAATGCATATTAATGGGGAATAACAATAAACAGATCTTTTTAAGTGTATTAATTTTTTAAAAATTAAAAAAAAATAAAATGTATATAAACTTCATTTTCTTTTCTATTTCTAATGGTTCTAATTAGTAATCCTGAATCCTTAGTTAATTAGTAGTCCTTCAGATAGCATTTATA